>SJYA01005226.1:0-26805 GCA_006410615.1 Neotragus moschatus
AGACTACTATCAGCAACTATATGCCAATAAAATGGACAACTTGTAAGAAATGGACAAATTCTTAGAAAACTACAACTTTCCAAAACTGAACCAGGAAGATATAGAAAATCTTAACAGACCCATCACAAGCACAGAAATTAAACCTGTAATCAGAAATCTTTCAGCAAACAAAAGCCCAGGACCAGACAGCTTCACAGCTAAACTCTACCAAAAATTTAGAGAAGAGCTNAAATGGACAACTTGTAAGAAATGGACAAATTCTTAGAAAACTACAACTTTCCAAAACTGAACCAGGAAGATATAGAAAATCTTAACAGACCCATCACAAGCACAGAAATTAAACCTGTAATCAGAAATCTTTCAGCAAACAAAAGCCCAGGACCAGACAGCTTCACAGCTAAACTCTACCAAAAATTTAGAGAAGAGCTTACATCTATCCTACTCAAACTCTTCCAGAAAATTGCAGAGGAAGGTAAACTTCCAAACTCATTCTATGTGGCCACCATCACCCTAACACCAAAACCAGACAAAGATACTACACACACATTAAAAAAAAAAAAAAAAAAAAAAACTACAGGACAATATCACTGATGAACATAGATGCAAAAATCCTTAATAAAATTCTAGTGATCAGAATCCAACAACTCATTAAAAGATGATACATCATGACCTAGTGGGCTTTATCCCAGGGATGCAAGTATTCTTCAATATCTGCAAATCAATCAATGTAATACACCACATTAACAAATTGAAAATTAAAAACCATATGATTATCTCAATAAATGTGGAGAAAGCCTTTGACAAAATTCAACATCCATTTATGATAAAAACCCTCCAGAAAGCAGGAATAGAAGGAACATATCTCAATATAATAAAAGCTATATATGACAAACCCACAGCAAACATTTCCTCAGTGGTCAAAATT
Organism: Neotragus moschatus; assembly: GCA_006410615.1. Taxonomy (NCBI): domain Eukaryota; kingdom Metazoa; phylum Chordata; class Mammalia; order Artiodactyla; family Bovidae; genus Neotragus; species Neotragus moschatus. The sequence goes on from SJYA01005226.1 coordinate 926, forward strand.
GAAAACATTTCCCCTAAAGTCAGAAACAAGACAAAGGTGCCCACTCCCACCACTACTTTTCAACATAGTTTTGGAAGTTTTGGCCACAGCAATCAGAGAAGTAAAAGAAATAAAAGGAATCCAAATTGGAAAAGAAGTAAAACTCTCACAGTTTGCAGATGACATGATCCTCTACATAGAAAACCCTAAAGACTCCACTAGAAAATTACTAGAGCTAATAAATGAATATAGTGAAGTTTCAGGATATAAAATCAACACACAGAAATCCCTTGCATTCTTATACACTAATAATGAGAAAATAGAGAAATTAAGGAAACAATTCCATTCACCATTGCAATTAAAAAATTAAAATACTTAGGAATATATCTACCTAAAGAAACAAAAGACCTACATATAGAAAACAATAAAACACTGGTGAAAGAAATCAAAGAGGAGACTAATAGATGGAGAAATATATCATGGTCTTGGATCAGAAGAATCACTATAGTGAAAATGAGGACACTACACAAAGCAATATATAGATTCAATGCAATCCCTATCAAGCTACCAGCAGTATTTTTCACAGAGCTAGAACAANCTTATACACTAATAATGAGAAAATAGAGAAATTAAGGAAACAATTCCATTCACCATTGCAATTAAAAAATTAAAATACTTAGGAATATATCTACCTAAAGAAACAAAAGACCTACATATAGAAAACAATAAAACACTGGTGAAAGAAATCAAAGAGGAGACTAATAGATGGAGAAATATATCATGGTCTTGGATCAGAAGAATCACTATAGTGAAAATGAGGACACTACACAAAGCAATATATAGATTCAATGCAATCCCTATCAAGCTACCAGCAGTATTTTTCACAGAGCTAGAACAAATAATTTCACAATTTGTATGGAAATACAAAAAACCTCGAATAGCCAAAGCAGTATTCAGAAAGAAGAATGGAACTGGAGGAATCAACCTGCCTGACCTCAGGCTCTACTACAAAGCCACAGTCATCAAGAGAGTATGATAGTAGCACAAAGACAGAAATATAGATGGAACAAAATAGAAAGCCCAGAGATAAATCCATGCACTTATGGACACCTTATCTTTGACAAAGGAGGCAAGAATATACAATGAAGAAAAGACAATCCCTTTAACAAATGGTGCTGGGAAAACTGGTCCACCACTTGTAAAAGAATGAAACTAGAACACTTTGTAACACCATATACAAAAATAAACTCAAAATGGTTTAAATATCTAAATGTAAGACCAGAAACTATAAAACTCCTAGAGGAGAACATAGGCAAAACACTCTCCGACATAAATCACAGCAGGATCCTCTATGATCCACCTCCCAGAATATTGGATATAAAAGCAAAATTAAACAAATGGTACCTAATTAAAATAAAAACTTCTGCACAATTAAGGAAACTATAAGCAAGGTGAAAAAACAGCCTTCAGAATGGGAGAAAATAATAGCAAATGAAGCAACTGACCAACAACTAATCTCAAAAATATACAAGCAACTCCTGCAGCTCAATTCCAGAAAAATAAACGATCCAATCAAAAAAATGGGCCAAAGAACTAAACAGACATTTCTTCAAAGAAGACATACAGATGGCTAACAAATATATGAAAAGATGCTCAGCGTCACTCATTATCAGAGAAATGCAAATCAAAACCACAATGAGGTACCATTTCACGCCAATCAGAATGGCTGTGATCCAAAAGCCTACAAGCAATAAATGCTGAAGAGGGTGTGGAGCACCCTCTTACACTGTTGGTGGGAATGCAAACTAGTACAGCCACAATGGAGAATAGTGTGGAGATTCCTTAAAAAACTGGAAATAGAACTGCCATGTGACCCAGCAATCCCAATGCTGGGCATACACAACAAAGAAACCAGAATTAAAAGAGACACGTGTACCCCAATATTCATCACAGCACTGTTTATAATAGGCAGGACATGGAAGCAACCTAGATGTCCATCAGCAGATAATTTGATAAGAAAGCTGTGGTACATATACACAATGGAGTATTAGTCAACCATTAAAAAGAATACATTTGAATCAGTTCTAATGAGATGGATAAAACTAGAACCTATTATACAGAGTGAAGTAAGCCAGAAATAAAAACACCAATACAGTATACTAAGGCATATATATGGAATTTAGAAAGGTGGTAATGATAACCCTGTATGTGAGACAGCAAAAGAGACACAGATGTATAGAACAGTCTTTTGGACTCTGTGGGAGAGGACAAGGGTGGGATGATTTGGGAGAACGGCATTGAAACATGTATATTGTCATACATGAAATGAATTGCCAGTCCAGGTTTGATGTATGATACAGGGTGCTCGGGGCTGGTTCACTGGGATTACCTAGAGGGTAGGATGGAGAGGCAGGTGGGAGGGGGATTCAGGATGGGGAACACATGTACACCCATGGTGGATTCATGTCCGTGTATGGCAAAACCAATACAATATTGTAAAGTAATTAGCCCCCAATTAAAATAAATAAATTTATATCAAAAATTTAAACTATATTTTTAAAAAGACTTTCAGACTCTCCAGAATAAAATAAGAATTCATACACTGAGAGGGATCAGTGGGTTCCAGAGAAAATTGCCATAGAAAGATGAACTCTGAGACATAAAGTAAAAATATTCAAGGGCTCTGGAAAGAAAAGATGAAATAAATTATAGAGGCAAGAGAATTAGATTATCAGGTTTTTCAAAAAGCTACATAAAAGGCAGGATAATAATGGAGCAGTATTTTCAAGGAACTTAAGGGGGAAAAACATGTGAACCAAGAAAATTATATCTGGTGAATCTGCCACTCAGGTTTTAAGATTATAGAACAGTTTTGCATGTGCCTGAACCCAGGAAATACTTAGTGCTGGTCCCTTCCTGTGAGCCTTCTACAGGATGAGCTTCTTCCAATCAAAAGATCATTGGAGAAATGTCCCAGGGTGAGGAGTCAACTCTTATTTACTCTAAGATCCTAAGGGCTAATGTAATTGTATAGGGAGTACTGAATTTGGAAAATTATCATTGTGCAACCAACATGGTAAATATTAGGGTAAGCAAGAATCAATGAAATCTCAGAGAATTTTGCTATGAATTTTGTTGTAAATAATTTATTTAATCATTTAATGTTAAAGAATATTACAGAAATTAAATTTATTATTAAAAACATTCCAACAAAAATCCTCCAGGTTAAGATGGCTTCATTCTGAGTTTCATCAAACAATTTAGAAATAAATATCAAGCCTATGCAGCCAATTTCAGAAAACAGAGAAAGGGGTATGCTGCCAACCCACTGTTTAAGACCAACATTCAAAAGACAATACAATAAAATAAACCACAGAAAACTACAAGATCATGTCTTATGCAGAAAAAGCACTTGACCACCATAATGAGATATCACTACACACTTTATATAATGGCTAAAGTTTAAAACCTGGCATATCAAATGCTGATGAAGAGGTAGAGCAACTGGAAGTCTCATATATTGCTAATTAAAATGTAAAAATTTACAACCACTTTGTGAAACAATGTATCAGTTTCTTATGAAGGTACACATACACTTACCTTATGGCACGGAAATTCCTCTGTTATGTATATAGCCAAGAAAAGTAAAAGTATTTGTCCACAGAAAGACTTGATCATGAATATTTATAAGCAGCTTTATTCACAGTAGCTGTAAATTGGAAACAACTGAAATGCGCATTAACAGGTGAATGGATGAACAAATTTTGGTATACAATAGAACTGTTGTTTAGTCCAACTGTTTTGCGACCCTGTGGACTGTAGTCCGGCAGGTTCCTCTGTCCGGGGGATTTCCCAGGCAATAATACTGGAGTGAGTTGCCATTTCCTTCTCCAGGGGCTCTCCCTGACCCAAGGATGAAACCAGCATCTTCCACATTGGCAGGTGTATTCTTCACCACTGAGACACCAGGGAAGCCAATCATATTGCAATTTCCATACAAGAGAATACTATTTGATGTTAAAAGCAATAACTACTTAAATGGCAACCACATGGATAAATTGCAAAAAAAAAAATGTTAAGCATAAGAATATGTATCTATGATTTCATTTATGTGAAATTATAGGTGAGGAAAAATTAATCTACAGTGACTGAAAGAAAAGCAGGAGTTCCCTGAGGCTAAGTATTGACTGCATACAGGCATGACAAGATGCCCTGGGATATTGGAAATGTCTATATAATGACTAAGGTGTGGTTACATGAGGACAAATATTTGTCAAACTCCTTGAACTGCAAACTTAAAATAGGAACATTTTATTTTATGCAAAATATGCTTCAATAACATCGATTAAAAATCCTGCTTGTCATTAAAAATCATGCTGAAATGCTTCCTTTTCCATGAACCCTCCCGAGTCTCCAAACTCACTGGAAGTGCTTCTTCCTCCTTCTCCCACAGCCCATCATCAATACTTATATTATAGCTCTCCATAAATCTGCTTTACACTACAGATGATGATGTGTGTGCTCCTCTCTCCCACTTGAGTTTACATTTCCTGTTTATCCCTTAAAAATCTGTCTTCCACCTGAAATGATACGTGCTAATGTCAATAATTGCCAAGTGCAACAGTCACAGTGCAGTTCTTATCATAGTTAATTTCTTCTTGGCAACTGATGCTTTTGAGCACTTATTTTTCCTCAGACTATCCAACTTACTTGTATGTTATTACCTTCTTCTTAGTTTCATATTATGGTTCCTTTTTCAACTTACCAAAACAATGATGTCCCCTAGGATTTTCCTCTTGATCTTTTCTCACTGGCAATCTTCCTGGACAACAGTTCTCTCCCCAACAATTTCTACCACCACTATACTGATAACTCCAAAATATATTTTTTACTTTTAGTTCTTTTAAATAAAAATCATTGTGGACAGTGACTGCAGTCATGAAATTAAAAGATGCTTGTTCCTTGGAAAGAAAGCTATGATAAATCTAGACAGCGCATTAAAAAGCAGACACATCATTTTGCAAACAAAGGTATGTATAGCCAAAGTTCCGGGTTTTGCAGTAGTCATGTACAGATGTGAGAGCTGGACCATAAAGAAGACTAGGTGCCAAAGAATTAATGCTTTTGAATTGTGGTGCTAGAGAAGACTCTTGAGAGTCACCTGGACTGCAAGATCAAACCAGTCAGTGTAGGAATCCAACCCTGAATATTCATTGGAAGAACTGATGCTAAAGTTGAACCTCCAAAACTTTGGCCACCTGATGTGAAGAGCTGACTCATTGGAAAAGACCATGATACTGGGAAAGATTGAAGGCAAAAGGAAAAGGGGGCAGCAGAGGATGGAATGTTTAGATAGCATCACCAACTCAGTGGACATGAGTTTGAGCAAACTTGAGGAGATAGTGGAGGACAAAGGAGCCTGATGTGCTGCAGTCCATAGGGTTGCAGACAGTTTGACATGACTTCATTACTGAACAATAACAAAACTCATTTACTTACCTGCATTCTGAATATCATATTCATTCAAATTATACTTGTCCAGAAATGATCTCATTTTTTAAACTCTCAAATGTATTCCTCCTTTTGTATTCTCTCTCCTATTAGGAAACTACATAAACCAAGTCACTTTAAATTATATCTAGAGATTATCCTAGACTTCTGGCTATCCCTGCCTATTTAACTGATCATTAAGTCAGACACAACTGGGCAAATGAACAATAGCAACAAGTTCTTTTCACTTTATTTTGTGACAGTTTTAAAATCATTTGGTTGTTCTCTTCTCTGACTTAATTCAAAATCATATGAATATACAATGAAGCTTTGTATTACATCTCAGGTTTAAGAATGCTGCTGCTGCTGCTGCTAAGTCACATCAGTCATGTCCAACTCTGAGCAACCCCAAAGACGGCAGCCCACCAGACTCTGCCGTCCCTGGGATTCTCCAGGCAAGAACACTGGAGTGGGTTGCCATTTCCTTCTCCAATGCATGAAAGTGAAAAGTGAAAGTGAAGGCACTCAGTCTTGTCCAACTCTTAGCAACCCCAAGGACTGCAGCCCACCAGGCTCCTCCGTCCATGGGATTTTCCAGGCAAGAGTACCGGAGTGGGGTGCCATTGCCTTCTCCACAGGTTTAACAATAGGAATATACTAAATTCAGTGTGGGTTCTGTTGATTTTTAAGGTAAATGAACAACAATCAACAGGAAATGTTCATTGAGGAGCTGGATACGTGAGCTCAAATATCAGTGAAGGTAACAAACTTGAGATGAAAGTATAGATTTGGGAGTGCTTAGAATGTAAATAGTGGTTATTTTCGCAAGAGTGTGAGCATCCAGCAGTGGGTCAAAGTTAGAAGCTTAACACCCTCTATTTTCTTCTGGGAAGAAATGCTGGCTGTGAAGCCAAGGAATTTGAAAGGAAAACTGAAATCTTAAAGGAACTGCTTTCGAAGATGAGAAGGGAAATGGACAAGGAAAGTGTGGCATGGTTCTTGAGCAGCCCTGAGAGAAGGAGGCAAGAGAACAAGGGGTGAGGGATTTCTAGGACCCCAACGAAAAGATCCCATGGTGTCCTAGGATAGTGACTATCCCGGACTGTTAGTGAGGTGAAGTTAGGCAAGGGGAAGGCGTCCTGACAGACTCAGAGAACAGGGGGAGTCAAGGGATTAGAGATCATCGTTAGAGCAGAGCAAAAATGTATAGTGTAAATAGCAGAAAAAATACAAGAAAGGACAGAGTTTAGGTCAGAAAACAGAAGATTAAAGGGGTGCTGAAGGGGAACAGATGTAAGGAACATTAAAATCAAACATGGCAAGGAATTATATTGGGAACACTGGATGTGATGTCAACAAAGACACTAAATCTCTCCAATATTTTAGATGTCTTTTGGGGTAACCAGGAAGGCTCTAGCCAGATATCAAAGTCCTCTTTGAAGATAGCAAAATGACAATAAGTATACAGTCACCCATAACATCAAAGAATATTAGTTTAAGTGAATTATAAGTTTTAGGAAATCTAATGTGGGTAGAGACTTAGAAATTCACTCTGGAGTCTGGAGTGGGAAATGGGATGGGAAGATGGAGTGGGAATGAGATGCTACCAGTTCTTGTCGCCTTGAATCAACAGAGGGCAAAACTCTGAGGTTAAAAAAAAAAAAAATTAGTCTTGAAAATGAAACACTTCTTGGTAGGAAGTCTTTGGAGAAAGAGCTGACTCACAGCTCTGCTTGTGACATGGTGCTGCTTCTCGGGTCACAGAGAGCTTGGACTTCCAGCCAGTCAAGCAGGTCGAATTTGCCTAGAGAAGAATACAATTAGTATCTCTTCCTGAAAGATCCACTGGCTCATTCTGGAAGACACTTTGCTTTTGTGACCTTTTTCAGCTTCTAGATTTTAGATTTTAGATTAGCTTCTAAATTTTAGATTTCTTATAGAAGCTAAAGGAAAAGGCATTTGGGCTGCATTTTTGTTTAGGTAAACTTGTTTTACCGATTTTCCCTCTCCCCAGTATTTTTTTTTTTTTCCCTTTGCTCCTAGGTGGAGATCATGTAAAGGGATAGTATCTCTAAAGACTATTACTATGAGACATACCTGCTTCCCCCACCCCTGCAAAGAAAAAGTCATATATGTTTGTGAGGTGTACAGAGGCTGCAAAATACAGACAAAAAAGCACAGGCAAAGAGAAGAAAGACTACAAGGAGAGTGTCTAGAAATCACAAAAGGCAAAAAGGCTCTGCCAAAATCCACAGAAATTTTAAAATAACAGGCATTCCCATTAAAAAAAAATGAACTTGTCAGTCTAAATAAATTACACACATTCAATGACAAAACCTAAAATACAAAGAACCAGTGGGGGAAAAAATCATGAGAGATGAGATTTGCCCAGTTTTCCAAAAGTAACTTTGCCTTCCCAAGAGAGAGCCACTTTTCTGACTCACTAGTTAAGATGGTAGGAGAGATGTGCCAACAGCCCTAGCGAAGAATTACTAGCCTCAATTCTAACCATATCCAAAAAAATTAAAGTCAGTGTACTTGAGCAGAAGGATTTGGAAGTAGAAATGCCATTTCTCATCCAAGATTTTTTAGGCAAACTCTGGGATCTCCACTCTCATACAGGGACTTTTCCCCACTAAGCTTGGTTGCAGAACACTCTGGTGACCATCCATAATGGAATGCTTTTCTTCTTCATCATAGTTAGTGCCTTAAGTTTCAAATAGCTCTATCCTTGATAACTGGGTCAGGAATTCTGCTGCACATTAGACAGATACAAATATTCAGCAAACCCTATAAATATTTACCAATCATTTAGTGGGGTTATGGCACTGCATCCAACAGCCAACTAGCTACTGTTGATGACACCAAAGAACATAAATGTGATCCCTTACATTCTAAGATGCGAGAAAAGACATATGCAAGAGAGATTTTAAAAGGGTGATAGAATTTGCATGTGGCAGCAGCCATCAGGTGAGCTCAGATGGACACTTACAAACACCTCCAGGAACTAGGGAGGAAGAAACAGTGGACATGATGCCCTCAGAGTATGTTGCTGGCAGTACCACCAGCTCTCCATCCTGCACTGCACTGCTCCCCACCCCCACATCCCACCCAGCCAATAGGCACACAGGCTGAGATACAAGGCCAACCAAGGTCATATTGGATTCCTGTGCACCATGGTGGCTGCGAATGCCCAGTTTCTAAGGGTGCTACCTATGCAAGCCTGTCCACCATGGGGTCAACCAGCTCAAGTTTGCTCAAAGCCTTCAGTATGTTGCCAAGGAGCAAGCTGGTTGCCAGTGCAGGGCCTGTGGGGTCTTCCTGTGTTAGGGATGATTTTATGTACATATCTTTGAGGTTATTCCCATTGATCCACTCCATAAAGTTTTCATAAGAAACCCTGACACCCTGTGGATCACCAAACCAGCCCACAAACATAGGCTGACATTAGCAGGCAGAAAAAGCCCTGGTCTTGGGAAGGGTCACTTGTCCCTGCACAAAATTGGTGGTTCTTCCTGGACAGCCTGGAGACGACGCAGTACTCTCCAGCCTGCGCTCTGCTGCTCTGGCTAATATAAGTAATGTTTATAAAATTCTTACCTAATAAACAATTTAGAGCATTCAAAAAAAAGGCAACAAACACAAGCCAAGTCAAATGAGAGATGCTTACAGTAAGTAAAGGACAGAGGTGGTAGTGAGCTCAAGCACTCAGAAATCTTTGTCGTGAGGAGGTCACCTCAGCAAGAAATGGTGCATAGGTTTTGAAGTGTGAAGTGTCAACAGCAGATCATTATTTTAGAATATTACTCCAGTAACATTTATTACAGATGGAATGAAGGAGAAAAGAGGACACAGAGACTATTGATTTATCAACAATGATACAAATTAATGTGTATCATTACACATTAATGAAGCAAGAATGGAGAGAAATAGATGTATTTAAATCATAGTAAGATCTCTTGTCAGAAATTAGTGACTGATCGGAGGAGAGGGTTGCCAAACAAGGAGGAGTTTAGAATAACACACAAGATTTTTTGACTTAAAAACATTGTTTAGATTCACTCAGATAGGGAGTGCATTTGAAGAGACAGACTTCTGTGCTAGTATTACCTAAAATGCATACATAGTAAGGACAACATTTGGGTTGGAACATTATGGGTTCCACTTCTCCTTTCTCTTTCTTTCCTCCTTTATTTCAGGAGTCTTAAATAGTTTCATTGCCCAACTTCATTTAAATATTTTCGTGGCCGAATTTCTTGCCCTGTTGCCTTTCCTTTGGCACTTCTGAAAGCATTATGGAAGCTAATTTGAAGTGTGAACAGTTTTTAACAGAGAGATTCCAAAATTCATTTTATGGGGATCTCTCTAGTCTTCCATTCCTAACTCTCCCAACTTTTCTAATTAAAAAGACCAGAACAGGGGCTTCCCTGGTGATCCAGTGGCTAAGATTTCAATGCAGGGGGCCTGGGTTCGACCCTTGGTCAGGGAACTAGATCCCATAAGCCACAGCTAAGAGTTTGCATGCCACAACTAAAACCCAATGCAGTCTAATTAATTTTTTTTTTTTTTAAAAAAGGACATGAGTTCCCACTCATGTACACCTGAGTTGGAAAAAAATTAAATTAAATTAAATTAAAAAAAAAAAAAAGGACAAAAAGAGATTGAGACAGGCAAGACAAACTTTCAAATGTCTTCACAAACTAGTCAGGTTTTCAAAAATGCTTTTGGACCTACCCATCTTTACCTGTATTTAAGTGATATTGTACAGGAAGTTCATGAACACCAGTCTCCAGGCCAGGACTGAGGCTTTCAATTGCATTTTCTGCTTAATTTTTTTCTTTTTTTTTTTTTCCTGTAAAGATTTCCAATTTTCTGAAAATTTGAGCTCTCAGCTGGAAATCTCTTAGGCCTCTGAGTCAGGCCTCAGCCTGAGAGATGTGAACGCATTTATATGGCTGGATTAAGCAGATCATTTCTAGCCTCATTTGGCCTAGACAAGAAAGCAGCTTTCCCCAAGTTGCAGGTTCTCCCAGGAAAAAGGCTTCATCACCACTGTCTATTCTACTTTGTGTCTGGAATTGATGGAGCAACCAATGTTTCATGCAAGAGAGAAAGGGGAATTTGCACATGTCAACATCATGTTGGCAGCAAAATGCCACCCCTGGTACATGTCTAGAGGCCCAGCAGCATAAGCATATATCTGCCAAGATAAGGATCAGTGGAAAGAACCTAGGGCCCAGGTAAACGTCCCAACCGAAGTATTGCTAGTCAGCACTGATAGACACAAGACCTAGATACGTCACTCAGAGCCTGTCTCTCTGTTCTCCTGTGGCATTCAACTGAAGACAGTTGGTGAATGTTGGTTTTTCCCCCCACAAAAGGGAAGTACTTTATGTCCCAGTCAGAAGTATTCTGAGTTCAGAAGTACTTTTTACTAAATGGTTGCTGCAAAGGTCAAACCCGTCTGTATACAGTAATCTCTGCTGGTAAAGTCTTTCTTTTAGAATCTTTAGATCTAGGCTCCTAGCCGTTAGGGTTTGAGTAGTTATTCCTGTATTTCCTGATCTGGGACCCCAAGGAATGAAGCCAATGGCACGGTTCTGTAGAACGGGGCCACCCTGAAACAAGTTGGTAACAGCGGCGGCAGCAGTGGCAGGAGCAAGCCGGAGTTGAATTCCATTTAAATAAAATGCCAAAAGGCAGTCAGTGAAAGTGACATTTATGGTGTTACTACAAATGCATTCAGTGGGAAAGCTCAGTAGCAGAAGCAAGGGGGGAAAAAACAAGCTGTAGTGAAAACTGCCATCTGTATATTGTGCCCCGTTTTTAATATTCTGTATTCTCATAAAAAGTGTTGTTTCTGTCACTATTCAATCTCACAAACTCACACAGAACACTGTTAAAAGTCAGCAGTGTGTGAAATGGTATTTTAAAATAAATGAAACCCGCTCGCAGAGCTGCGGAGGAATATTGCAATGCTGGGCGCTGACAGACAGGCACTGAAAAGTAACAACCGTTATCATCTTAAAGCAAAGCGGATTAAATAAAAACCCACAGCCAGCGGTGCATTACCAAGTCTGATATTGACACAGCTGCTGTGGTGGTTATTTTTCATTGTCTCATCAAGACAAAGCATCATGGGATATCAATCTTCCCTCTGTCAGGCCATGCCTAGTATAAAGTTTTTCGTTTACATTTTCATTATATCCCTTTTATCTCCGGTGCCAGCAATTTTTTTTTTTCCCCCTTAACTGTGGGATCAAATGACCTGTGGGGCAGTGTTGGGCTATTAGCTTCTGGCCGGAAGAGCTCCCTCCTGGGGCAAAGGGTAGTTGAGCCCTCTTCCCCTCCCCCATCATCTTTGAGCATCTCTCAATGGTCTAAGATGGCCATTATCCTCATGTGCTGGCGCATGATTAGAAACCGGAATACTCATGTGTTTGTGTAGTGGAGAGAAAAGTACAGAGCAACCAGGATAATGAGAAAGAGATAATGACTATGAGAATTAGAAGAGAATTTGAGAGTACTGTTTTACCTCTTTCCCTTTTCACTGGAGAGGGACGGTTGGAAAAAAAACAGCTCTTGAAAATGCTTCAACTGAAAAGCTGGATTATAGCTTAACTTTTTTATACCACTGCTTTATGTTCTGGACTGGCTCACTCATCCTAGAATTGGCTTTCAATGGAGAAGTTGACTTATCTGTAGAAAAATATTTTTTAATTTGTCTCACGGAAAACAGTATCTTTGAAAAAAACTCTGTCTTCCTTGGGAGGTGGGGGAATTGATAGTTTTCTGTACATTTCTTCCCCTACGCTTATGTCACCTGATTTGGAAGTTTATTAATGCGATTTCTTTAGGAGAGAAAATTCAGTTATGAAATACAGTATTTTGATCTCCTCTCTGTACACCATTGGTTCCGATGACAAGGAAACATGACCATCAAGTTCTCTTAGCAAAGGTTAGAAACATCTGACTTTTTAAGACTGAGTTGAGTATAACAGGGAATAGAGATCAGAATCCCAAGGGGGTTCTGCCTCTTTGAGCATCTTCTATGTCCCCGACAGAAAGGTTGGAAATGAGTGAGTGCAATCAAATCATGATGCTCTGCTGCTGCTAAGTCACTTTAGTCGTGTCCGACTCTGTGTGACCCCATAGATGGCAGCTCATCAGGCTCTCCTGTCCCTGGGATTCTCCAGGCAAGAACACTGGAGTGGGTTGCCATTTCCTTCTCCAATGCAGGAAAGTGAAAAGTGAAAGTGAAGTCGCTCAGTCGTGTCCAACTCTTAGCGACCCCATGGACTGTAGCCCACCAGGCTCCCCATCTGTGGGATTTTCTAGGCAAGAGTACTGGAGTAGGGTGCCATTGCCTTCTCCGCATGATGCTCTACACCTTAACAATAAAATGCTGTGTGTTAATTATATCTCAGTAAAACTGGCAGAAGAAATGAATGAGAGGATGTGCTGAGGTTTTGTGAGATATTCACAGAAAGGACTTCTCCCCAGTACTTCTCTGACAGTCCAGTGTTTAAAACTCTGTGCTCCCAGTGCAGAGGACCCAGGTTTAATTCCTGGTCAGGGAACTAGATCTTGCCTAGCATAGCTAAGACCCAGCACAGCCAAGTAAAGTAAATAAATAGTTCTTTAAAAAAAAAAAAAAAAGAAAGAAAAGAAAGGACTTCTCCCCATAGGTGCCTTCCATGCCAACAAAAAGCAAGTCAGGTCAAAGGATTCTATGTAAGTTAAGGTAATGCTTACTGACTACTATTGAACAAATTAACCTTGGTACTCAGCATCTCAGTGGTTTAATAAAAGTCTATTTCTTCCTCATGTCACAACCAATGAAGGCTGAGTTGTCCTCCTACAACTTCTGAAACATGTGGCCTCCGAGATCACTGCTGAAAGATAGTATCCAAGTGTCACATAGAAAGTTTTTAGGACCAGGCACTAAGAGTTTTTAGGACTAGGCAAGAGGGGGCATATTTATATCACTCTGGCCTCAACCAGCTTTAAGAAAGTCAGGGAATCTTGTAAGAGGCTACATATGTATTCTGTAAAGGGGTGCAGTGAACACAAGGAGGAAAGGGGAAGGCTGAAGGGACAGTGTGAAATTATAGTGAGTAGGAAGAGCAGAACTATTGTTGCTGTAAGGCATAAGGAGCAACTTCCACCTCATTCTGTTTAGCCATCCCGCCAAACTCAGTGACTATGCCTCTCATTACCACTTCTGCTCGTATCCTCTGCCCTCCAACAGAAAACAGAGACGCCATAGAAATGTTCAGAAAATTGTGTTCTGGTCATCCATTGCCAGGTGCTGACTCACCTAAAAGAAAGACATAAAATAGTATAACTTTCCATTTTTTTTTTCATGAATCTGGAACTTGACTGGGCTCAGTAAGTGTTACAGATTGGATGTTTGTGTCTGCTCCCCAAATTCATATGTTGAAACCTTAAACCCAATGTGATAATATTAAGAGGTGGGGCATTTGGTGGGGGGAGGGGGCGACTGGGTTATGAAGGTGGAGCCCCTGTAAATGTAATTAAGGCCCTCGTACAAGAGACTGAAGAAAGCTCCATTGCTCCTTCCGTCATGTTATGTGAGATTACAGTGAGAAGATGACTGTATCTGAGGAAGCAGTGTTCTCAGCAGACACTGGATCTGTTGGAACAATAATCTTGGACTTTCCAGCCTCTAGAACTGTGAAAGATATATTTGTATTGTTTGTAGACTACCCAGTTGATGGTACTTTTTTTAAGGCAGCCCAAGTGGACTGACAGTAAGGCAGTTCTTCCTCAAGGTCTTCAGAGAGTTTTCAGTGAAATAGTGACTTTGGTGGACCCAAATATTTCTTTATTTACATGTCTGGTGCTTGGACTAGGAAGACTCGAAACAACAGCTGTGACTGCCGTTGCTGGGGCTCCTTGAGCATCTCTCTGTACATGTGATTATTCTGTGTACTCTCTCCACATTCTGGTCTCAGGGAGGCTGAACTTCTTATGTGGCAGCCAAAGGGTCTTAAAGAGAATTTCCCAAAAGAAACCACTAAGAATTATGAGGCCTTTTCTACCCAAGTCTAAGAATTCAAAAGGTGTGATTTCTGCCACAATCAGATCAGATTTTTTTTCTCTCCCAGTTCAACAGGAAGAGACAAAGGCTTCCATAAACAGTTTTAAAATCATGACAAAATTGAAAGTTTTAAACTACCCACCTTGATGAAGGTGAATGTTCAGAATAAACCCCTATCCTAGCAAATTCTTAAATTTTAAAAGTCAGTCTACCATGGGAATAGATCTAACATGCTAATTCTAAAATAGAAGCAAAAATATGAGTGGCTATGAGGCACTGATTTTTTTCGTCTTAGTCATCCAGCTTGGTTAAATGTGTTCTATTTTTACATTTGCAAGAACAAAAATCCTTCAGGAACTGTTCTACTGCAGTGTTATCTCCTAGCTATCCATTCCTTCTGTAACATCTCTAAAGGTTCAAAATGGAATTTTTTTTCAGCCAAAACTTTTCATTAGAAAAAGTTATTTTAAAGAACCTCAAAATGTGACAATGTCTATAATGACCTGGCTGCCCATCCACCTCGGTAAAAAGAACTAAAGTTCTTTTATCAGAACAGAAAGTTGGTAGGTGGCAGAATAGCAATGGAAAAATGTCAATGTCATTCTCACAACCAGAACCCTGACTTCCCTGTAGATATAAAGATAAGAAGCCTGTACACATAATCCCCAAATATGGGAGGAAATCTGATACTTCTTTGTGAGTAAAATCAGTGTAGCTGCCTGAGAATTGGTATTTGTGAGCCAGTGAGGGCCCAGACACCCTCGTGTCTTCTAAGCTCCAGCTTTATACTTTAACTTCTCCCCTCTTAACCCCTGTTTAGAGTCAGGCTTCTGCTCTGGTGTACTGACTGCGATATAGTTCCCCTTTGAGACAGACAGCTGGCCTGAATTCCTGTGTCTCTTGTTGGTGGCTCTGAACTTCTACTGCACTCTGAGTCCCAGCTGTCCACACCACAAATTTTGACTGGCATTCTTCTCCACATAATCACAATATTACAAAGCATCCCAAAGAGTCTTTTAAGTGATATTTCTGCTGCCATTGCAGCAGGGATTGGACCTTTTTATGGAGCAGTGTAATGGCTACTTGGATACTGAGATGTGGACTAACAGCGACCTCAGGACTTCTTCAGTGGTACAGTGGATAAGAATCTGCTTGCCAATGCAGAGGATGCAGGCCAAAAGCTCGGTCTGGGAAAATTCCACATGCCACAGAGCAGCTAAGCCCATGTGCCATGACTATTGAACCCTTGTGCTGCAACTGCTGAAGCCTGTGCTCCTAGAGGGCACGCACCACAAAGAAGAGTGGCCTCTACTCGCTCCAGCTAGAGAAGGCTCTCTTGCAGCAGTGAAGACGTAGTGCAATCTAAATAGATAAACAAACTTTAAAAAAAAAAAGACCACTTCAACCAAATTTCTTCCCCCGGTCCTGGCCTCTTAAGTTACCAGTTTACATTCTGCTTTCTCCAGCATCACTGAGTTCTCAAGATGCTTAACAATGAGCTTGTGTGAATAATGATAGATAGGTGATAGGTAGATAAATATGAATTGTCCACTACTTATTCCAACTACTTACAGAATCTCTCTTCTTTTATATCCTGAGTTTCACCTCATGGACAGCATTTAACTTAAAATTTGTTACCTCAGGAATGTGATCCAATTTGAATTTTCACTAACCTATGACATCACCAAGGAGAAGGCAATGGCACCCCACTCCAGTACTCTTTCCTGGAAAATCCCATGGATGGAGGAGCCTGGTAGGCTGCAATCCATGGGGTCGCTAAGAGTCGGACACAACTGAGCGACTTCACTTTCACTTTTCACTTTCATGCATTGGAGAAGGAAATGGCAACCCACTCCAGTGTTCTTGCCTGGAGAATCCCAGGGGTGGGGATCCTGGTGGGCTGCCGTCTATGGGGTTGCACAGAGTCAGACACAACTGAGGCAACTTAGCAGCAGCAGCAGCATGACATCACCAAATCAGTAAGACAGTAACTTCTATTCAGCATAGAGAAAAAAACATTCTCATTAATCATATGTTCTGACAATCAAAAACTCACAACTGAGATTTTGTAAGATATACAGAACATAACAAAATATTTGGGGCATAATATTTTTTCTGAACATAATTCACCACACCTTGATGATTCATAAGTGGCTTTAAAATTGTATTATGAGGCCAGTGCATCATCTTTAAGAGCCTCAGTTAGCATGGAGCTATTTCTGTGATTGGAGAGTGTTTGTCAACAGAAGCTGTCCAGTTAACTGGGTCCTGGATAGTAAAGGGTATGGGAGGCACTGTAACATAAGTGCCTCGAGAAAGCAGTGACAGGATAGTAATCAGAGTGCTCCATCCCTCTGTGGTTGCCATAGGTCTCTTTAGGTTTTAAATGTCAAAACACAGCACTGATCTTCCTTCACCAGATACCACCTCCTTCCTATAATAAGTTTTCCCCTTTATATCCAGGTTAAATGACTCAGCATCAGTCAGTAGCCTATAATGTTATTATCATTCTATGGACGTTTCAGGTTTACCTGTATCACGCTACTGATCCTTTTGTGGTTTAGAGAGTATTTCTATGCTATCTGTAAGCAATGACCACCTTCAGTTTCCAGCTGAAGTCCCACCTGAACTATCTTGGCCCCTCATTTGTATCCTTCTGACTGGGGACTGCTGGGTCAAATGCTGAATTTGTGTGTTTCTCATATCTGTCAATCATATTTGATGGTCTCTAAGGACTAATTCTAATTTCATAAAGTTGATGATTCATTTGTATAGAACTTTAAAACTCTGTGAGCATCTCAAATTGATCCTTAAAACAATGGTCTGAGATAGGCAAGATCTGTACAATTAATCCTATATCACAAATAAGGCATGGAAAAGGTTTTCCCAGGATTCACACAAAAGAGGAAGTTGAAACCTCAGATATATTGAATTATTTACTCAGAATTATGAAATCAAAGGGTCAACTGAGTCCTAATCTGATGTCCTTGTGTCTGTCCCAGCCTTTGCCTTTCAGATTAAAAGATCATCATCTTCACTCCAACATGCAGGTAGCACAAGCCCCACCCTCAGTGCTCTTGTTCATCATCCTCGTCTTTCCTGAATCTTTGCTCTTAGGTCATTTTTACATTTTAAACTTTAGTCGTGCATGCACTATTTGAATTGCAAATGCAGTCACCTTTGTATCACTTGTCAAACTTCATATTATGTCATGAACATGGAGGAACCTCAAAACATATGTGATGAATGAATACATTTCTAATAATACTGAGGTCCAGCACACCTTCTTCCTGAAGGGGCCTGTTGGCAATTCAGCCATCTCTGGTATATCCTTTGGAATCCACCATTCACACATTAGCAGAAGGAAACAGGTATAGCATTATTTGCTTACTTAATAAACATCAGTTTATTTTTCACACTGGAAAAATTACAGGCCATGGGTCAGATAGACCTGGATTTAGATCTCAACTCTGACAATTTACTGGCTCTGTAAACAGGCAATTATATAACTTCCTATTTCTTAATTTCCTAATGTATAAAATGAAATAAGAACCTCTTTGTAGGTTAATTTGAAAGATCAAGATAATGTAAATAAAACTACAGACCCATCGTAGTCCCCCAATCAGCTGCAAAAATGGTTGCCTCATCATAATCTCTTAATGTTTTTTTGCCCAAGAGAAACTCTTCCAGTCTCCATGGTTTTCAAAGACTGTTTGCTGCTAAATCTATAGACCTTTTCTCTGTGGCAACTCTTTAAATATGACAGTTTCAATCTACTGTGCTAAGTCATCTCAGTCATGTCTGACTTTTTGCCACCCTGTGGACTGTAACCGGCCAGGCTCCTGTCTGTGGGATTCTCCAAGCAAGAATAACAGTACTCAAAAGTCTCTTGACAATTCCATGCTTACATGCGTTGGGCTTTCTCATATACTAAGAAATTTTCCACTATGGAATATATAACATATATTTTCCATTATCAAAGCATGATGATATGATGTGATTACTTATATTTATCATCTATGCACTCAACTAACAGAAAATGATGGTGGGATATGACTTCCTAAAAGTTTCAGTTACCCAGATGCTTTCCAAGACTTTACCCAGTTGGTAATGGAAGGCACAACTCTTCGCTCATGATCAGGGTGAGTAATAAAATTGCCATTAGCTAGTGCTTTCAAAGTCATCATCCAGGGCTTTGATTGCTAGAGAAAGTTGTGAGATGCTTCTGATTCTTCTCTGAAAATCAAAGCGGTCACTTTAAAGACAAGAGGGCAGGCAGTTCCCCATCTTCAAGAATGCTATGCTTAAGGAGGTCACGCAACCTTCAGAAATACCTCAAAGAGAATGCAAATATATGAACTCCAATCTTCCCTTTACATTTTTCCAGCAAATGAGTAGCATTTATACATGAATTACACACCCTGATTTATCCACATCAAATTCCTAATATGATTTCGATAACTGAAACTGTACCTTGAACTTACAACAGCTCCTGGAACCTCTGCAATTAGATGCTGGCCCTCTGAAGTGAGTAGCTTCTCAGAGCAAATCTTTTCATCATGACACAATGTCTGATTTCTTATTCCTCTTCATTTACAAAATTATTTAAATAAATATTAAGCAGCTTATTTACCAACATTAAATTTCACAGTGATTATGTGGAACACTTCTTTAACATGATTAACCACAGAGCAGTCACTTCTCATTAGTAAAACTCTTTATTAATGTCCTCAGTAAGGGTTCCAAAAAGCAGTCTGATTTCTTCAGACATTACCTTCGGTAAGTACATTTCCATGGCCTTCATCTAAAGTCTTTTTTAGCATCATCGTTAGAGTTTAAACCCCAGCATTTCCAATATAGTATCTAAAATATTGTTTTCAGATATCAGTTTATCTTTTTGTTTTGACTCAGGTAGACTATGTTACATCTATGGTTAATTCTCAGTAATTTAGGTAAATATTTCATGCTTCTGATGTCTAAATATTAACACTGGTCCAAATAAACCTCTCTATTCCTACGTCATTGTGCTGTGATAAAGGTCTTGTTATCTGACTGCAATTACTTCAACTCGATCAGTAAACTAGACAATCAAATAAATGAAGGGAGGAGGCACTAAAAAGACTGTTTCTATTCTATCCCTCATTTCTAAAACTCTGTCAAGGTCCAATTTAGTATTGCTTATATTTGTACAAGACAGGATTTTTCTAGATGTCTGTCTGAATAGTGGCCCATTTTATAAATTCCTCTCTTATAAGGGTCAAGACCGGCCTAACCACCTTTTGGATACTGGATTTCTGTGGGCTGGGACACAGCAGGGATGTATACTAAATTAAAATGAAAACTGAAAGTCAAAGGATTAGACTCACCTAAAATCTAAAGGAAAAAAATGAAGTCCAAGCATCAGAAAAATTGCATATGAACCATAAGTCCATAGAGGCAGAGTACAAATAGAGAATATATTATCAGAAGAAAAGGGTATTCTTGAATGGCCATGCATCAGAAGACCAGAACTCTAGAGTTTTTAGATATGACCTCAGTGTAACACAGGTCAAAAAGAAGCAGTGCATACAACAGTGGTCAGGTGGCCTGGCTGGCAAATGCAGCCTACTTTTACAGTAAGTTTGTAGATTGGGTAGGCTTGCTTAAAGGCCAGAGTCAGAATGGCCATTTCCTAGCAGTAAGAAATTTTAAACAGTAGTTTTGATATTTTGACACCCATCTACGAAGTTATCACAATGTATTTACATGGGACTCATCTGAAAGGTCACTAGGCATCCCCTACAGCCACTGATCAGACTGCAGAATAAATCATAACATTTCGGTTTTTAGAGAGGGACACATTCATTATGTCTCTTTCTATCTCTCCCTCACCTTTTTCTCTTATTCTTTATTTCATTAGAAAATCCTTTATAAATCTGGGTAGTAAATCTGGGACGATGGAGGATGAGATAGTTAAATGGCATCACTGACTCAATGGATATGTGTTTGAGCAAGCTCTGGGAGGTGGTGATGGACAGGGAAGCCTGACGTGCTTCAGTCCATGAGGTCACAAGGAGTCGGGCACGACTGAGTGAACTGAGCTGAACTGAGAAGAGTAGACTGTTGAAATATATATCCTTGGTAAAGACTGAAGGTTGATAGGCTGATTTTATTCACAATGATTTGGCAAGAGATTCTATCAAATGATTATCTTCAGTTCTCATGGTACTTTTTAAATAATAATTTTTATAATTTATAAAATTATAATTTTTTATAATTTATCATTATTTTTTTATAATTTAAATGATTTTTATATTTACCACATAAGCTGATATTGGCAGGTTCTGGCTGAACCAGTGTCCTAAGAGCTAGGCATAAAAGAGCTTGCCTGTCACAAACTCTCTCTGATTTGATAGCAGAGTTTTCCTGTGGTCATCTGGTCATTTGACCTCTGGCAGTACCCTTATCAACCCACTTAAATCAGACATAATATCCCTCAAAGGCCGAATATTTGTGTCTAGTCATAGGACTCAGTTATTAAATCTTTCACCCATTTCTTTTTTCTCCCTTTTTTTGAGAGCCAAGTTTTATGTTTTATAGAACAATGTTTTCTCCATTACAGAGTTCCATTATTTTTAAAAGAGTTGGTGACGCAGAGATCCCAGGAGATATTTGTATTATAAAATGTGATGTTCACAGAAGTGATTCCAGATGCAGATCCATTTTTAAAGTTTAGACTCTCTTTGAGGAGTTCTTTCTCATACTTGGAACATTTAAGATGGTGTCCTGGTTTTGAGAAATGTCAAAGGGAAACAGTTACTGTCAGCAGATTGACACTCCAACTGAATTTGCAAGAGTGTCATTCACACTGTCTTACACTGTGAACAGTTAAAACTCCATCTGCCCAGGGACTTAGTATAAAATATGTAAGATTGTATATGTTAAAATAATTAGATGAAAGAAATATTACATCTCTTTAGTTTACCCTAAAGACATGCTTCCTTTAATGGTAAGGTGCCAACATCTGCAGATACTTACAGTAGTGTGCTGGACACTGTTCATGAGTCTTCAATGTGCTGGCCCATTTATTCCACTTGGTACTCCTAAAATGTGATGAGTATTATCTTACTTTACTGTTACTTAGTTTCCTAGGCTACAAAAGAGGCTACGTTTAAGTCGCTTGTTCAAAGTCACAGATCTGGAATTGAAACATGAACTGTCCAGCTCTTCAGTTCAGTTCAGTCACTCAGTCATATCTGACTCTTTGTGACCCCATGGACTGCAGCATGTCAGGCTTCCTATCCATCACCAACTCCTGGAGCTTGCTCAAACTATGTCCACTGAGTCAGGGATGCCATCCAACCATCTTATCCTCTGTCGTCCTCTTCTTTTCCTACCTTCAATCTTTCTCAGAATCAGCGTCTTTTCAAATGAGTCAGTCCTTCACATCAGGTGGCCAAAGTATTGAAGCTTCAGCTTCAGCATCAGTCCTTCTAATGAATATTCAGGACTGATTTCCTTTAGGATTGACTGGTTTGATCTCCTTGCAGTTCAATAGACTCTCAAGAGTCTTCTCCAACACCACATTTCAAAAGCATCAATTCTTCAGCACTCAGCTTTCTTCATAGTCCGACTCTCACATCCATACATGACTACTGGGAAAACCCTACTTTGACTAGATGGACCTTTGTTGGCAAAGTAATGTCTCTGCTTTTTAATGTGCTGTCTAGGTTGGTCATAGCTTTTCTTCCAAGGAGCAAGTGTCTTTTAATTTAATGGCTACAGTCACCATCTGCAGTGATTTTGGAGCCCAAGAAAATAAAGTCTTTCACTGTTTCCTTTGTTTCCCCATCTATTTGCCATTAAGTGATGGGACCAGATGCTATGATCTTAGTTTTCTGAATGTTGTATTTTAAAACAACTTTTTCACTCTCTTCTTATACTTTCATCAAGAGGCTCTTTAGTTCTTCTTTGCTTTCAGCCATAAGGGTGGTGTCACCCTTTGCGTATCTGAGGTTATTGATATTTCTCCCAGAAATCTTGATTCCAGCTTGTGCTTCAACCACCCTGGCATTTTGCATGATGTACTCTGCATATAAGTTAAATAAGCAGGATGATAATATACAGCCTTGACATACTCCTTTCCCAAACTGGAATTAGTCTGTTCCATGTACAATTCTAACTGTTGTTTCTTGACCTGCACATTTAACCAATCTGTTGTTGTTTAGTTGCTAAGTCATGTCCAACTCTTTTGTGACTCCATGAACTGTAGCCCACCAGGCTCCTCTGTCCATAGGATTTCCCAGGCAAGAACACTGGAGTGGGTTGTGCCATTCCTTCTCCAGGGGATCTTCCTGACCCAAGGATCAAACCTGCATCTCCTGCATAGCAGGCAGATTCTTTACCACTGAGTCATGAGGGAAGTCCAATATACTGTACTTATTCCCCAAACTATTCCTTAAAATTGTATCCATATTTTTGTTCTCAATTTCACTAGTTAGATGTTCTCCACCAGATTATTATCTATGCTTCTAAAATAGCTAGGTGAACTTTCTTACTAGAACACAGTCAATTTGGGGTCAAATCGCTATATCTTTCATTGTATGTCAAGGATAATGTGTGGATGCTCTTCTAAAGTAAATTTTAATGTAGAGTCCAGTGAAGCTCTGGAATCACCCGTAATTTTCAGGTAATGCTCACTCAAATGACCCTTCCCATTCAGTGTGTCCAAATTTATAAGGTGGCTCAAAACTGCTTCTCTAAATATATTCACATTATTCTCTTTTTTCTATTACTTAAGATCCTATCATCTTTCCAGTAGCTCACTAGGATGTGTCAGTTCTTAACTGCCCACCCATGTTAGACTTTCCTTCGCAGGTGGTCTGACTTTGGTTCCTCTTCAGTTCTTGCCTCAGAATCACAAAGTCATGGCAAATCCACATAGACAAAAAATAGATTGGTAGTTTCTAAGAGGAGGGAGAAAAATTGGGAATGATGATTAATGGGCACAATGTTTCTTTGGAGGTAACTCTCAGGAGTTAGATAGTGGTGATGAATTTAAAATATTGTGAATATATTAAAAGCCACAGAGCTATCCACTTCAAAATGGTTAAAATGCTGACTTTTTAAATGCAATTTGAATTTTACCTCAGTTTAAAAAAAAAGAAAAACAAAAACAACAACAAAAAAGAAACAAACAAACAAACATACCAAGGCTAGCCTCATTCACTGTCTCATTCAGTCCTGACTCCATAGGCCCTAGTAGGAATTCTATAGACATCTAGATGAGGTTGATTTTGCTATTATAAGGATGCTTCAGCCTTACCTTCCTACAAGGCTTCACAGAAATCAAACCCATGCCTTTGCTGTTGTTTTGCCTTATTCTGTGGTGCTATTTCTTCAGACATGGTTCTCAGCACCCCTGAGACAGAGGCCTCCTTAACCACTTGCCTGTGAAAGCAAGCCATTCTATTAAAATCCCACCTAAGCTTGTATAATGGTTTTAAAACATGCAGACAAATTTTTCGACACAGAATTATTCCCCACAAAAGATGGACCTTAATTCTCCTCTTTTTCAGTGTGGGCTAGACTTAGTGATTCCAGTATAGAAGTGATGATGTGTAACTAGGTTATAAAAGGCACACCATCCTCTTTCCATTGTCTGTCTTGGATCGCTAACTCTGCAGGGAAAGCCAGGTACCACATGGTGAGGACACTCCAGCACCAAATGGAGAAATCTGCTTCATGAGGAACTGAGACCTCCTGTCATCAGCCATGTGAGGTGAGTCACTTTGGAAGCAGATTCCCTGGCCCCAGGCAAAATTTAAATGACTGCATCCCTGAACAAATCCAGACTACAACCTCATAAAAGACCCTGGGCCAGAACCACCCAGTTAAGCCATTCCTGACACAGAAACAATAAATGTGTCATGCTTTAAACCAGCAAGTTTTACAGAAATTGTTTATGCAGCAATAAATATCTAATGCAATTATACTGTACCTTGGTAGCTTCCTTCTGTCCACATCCGTTGTTTTCCTTCTTTGCCCCATCACTTTCTTAACTCCTAGTTAGTACTACATCAATAGCTTTTAATTGATTTACTGATTGCTTCATGAAATAAGTATACCATTTCAAACACTGTAAAAGTGGTTTCTATACTGCATACCCATATACCACCACCTAAATTTAATATTTTGCTGCTTTTACTTTTTCATCTCCCTCTCCATCAATCAATCCATCCTATTTTTCACATATTTCTAAGTAAATTGCAGACATCAGTACCCTTCACCCCAAATATTTCAATATGCAAGTGTGCATAGTGGTGAATAGGCTTCAATATTTATGTACATTGTTCTTCCTGTAAAGTAAAAGTTCAATGCAATAAAATGTACAGTCTTAAGCATAATTTGTTGATTTTGACAAATGTATACACCTGTGTGCATGCCAAGCTTTCATGAAGATATAAAACATTCATGGGTGTAAATTTATATTACTGAGAGTCCATAAGACAATTTCTTTTACAATTACTTCTGTGTCTGTCTCATAACATCAGATCACATAGTAGGTGCTCAACCAATACCTTTTAATCTATTCCTAAATGTCTCCTGGATTTTTGAGAGAAGGCAGCTAAATATTTCCAACCACTGTGGCCCTGATAGACTGAAAAAAAAGACATTTTGGAGTCTTGAGACACAGAGGAAGGACAGAGAATCTGCCCTCTGTTCTTCATCTGAACAAACTCCTTAAGGAATAGTTTGTCTACCAAAATCAACATGGTGTAGCGATAATAAAAATGCTTATGAAAAGCAATTTGTTTTCCGTGGTATTTACCAGATGGCACATACTGTTAGGTATCACTTAAATCCCCACTTGGGAAAACCTGTTATCTCTCTTCCTTATAATAACCCCTTGGCCTGAATATTATGACCTGTACACAGAATAACTGAAAAGTTTTGTTACAAGCATTTAAATGGCTTTGGACAGCATGTGAAAAAAAGATGTCTTGTAAGGAAAAAGGGAAAAAAATAAAGAGCAATCTTCTGGTTTGAGCATGCTTTAGATAAGGTAAGGAAAGGTTCTGCCTCTTTCATTATAAGGGCTTAGCTCCAACCACCATAGCTACCCATGCACCTGAACCCCATTCTCACCTCTGCCTTTCACTCTCCCTCCCTTCTTCCCTGCATGTCTTGGCCCTGGCTGACAGCAGATAGCTCTGAACAAGCCCATTGAAATCACACACTGATATTGGCCTGAATTTACACTGGTGTCTGCATTTTTTTTTCTTTTTTGGCTTTCTTGTTTTTAATATAAATTTATTTATTTTAACTGGAGGTTAATTACTTTACAATATTGTATTGGTTTTGCCAT
>SJYA01005227.1:0-53716 GCA_006410615.1 Neotragus moschatus
GGCGCTCAGCTTTCTTCACAGTCCAACTCTCACATCCATACATGACTACTGGAAAAACCATAGCCTTGACTAGATGGACCTTAGTTGGCAAAGTAATGTCTCTGCTTTTGAATATGCTACCTAGGTTGGTCATAACTTTTCTTCCAAGGAGTAAGCATCTTTTGATTTCATGGCTGCAGTCACTATCTGCAGTGATTTTGGAGCTCAAAGAAAGTCTGACACTGTTTCCACAGATTCCCCATCTATTTCCCATGAAGTGATGGGACTGGATGCCATGATCTTCATTTTCCGAATGTTGAGCGTTAAGCCAACTTTTTCACTCTCCTCTTGCACTTTCATCAAGAGGCTCTTTAGTTCCTCTTCACTTTCTACCATAAGGGTGGTGTCATCTGCATATCTGAGGTTATTGATATTTCTCCCAAAATCTTGATTCCAGCTTGTGTTTCCTTCAGTCCAGCATTTCTCATGATGTATTCTGCATAGAAGTTAAATAAGAAGGGTTACAATATACAGCTTTGAGTACTCCTTTTCCTATTTGGAACCAGTCTGTTGTTCCATGTCCAGTTCTAACTGTTGCTTCTTGACTTGCATACAGATTTCTCAAGAGGCAGGTCAGGTGGTCTGGGAAATACAATTAAATTAATTCTAGTATTTAAATTAAAAATAAAATTAACTAGAAGAGCTAAAAAACTTGAGAAATAAAAACAATAAAGTTTCAGAAATATTACTGCATTTTAAGACATGCTACAGTGATAGCAACAAAAACAACTAGAGATTAGTAAAAACAGACACACAGACTAATAATATGATAGTGAGTCCAGAAATAGGTCTATAGAAATATGGCCAAATTATTTTTGACAAAGGTACAAGGTAATTCAATGGAGAAAGGATAGTATCTTCCATAAAGTGTGTTTCAACTACTGGGTGTTCATGTACAGAAATATAAATCATAAAATAAATTTCATATTTTATATAAAAATTAACCTAAGTTTATTAATAGATTTAAATGTAAAACAAGAATACACAACATGTGAAAGAAAATAGGGAGACACATTATGATCTGAAGTTAGTCAAACATTTTTCTACACATGTACCAAAAGTTCTATTTGTAAAAAAAATAAAATAAAATAATGGCAATGATGATGATGAATTGGAATTCATCAAAATCAAAAGCTTGGCCTGTGAAAGACAGTGTTAATAATATAGAAAACTATGCATGTAAAGCATGGATAATAAACAAGTTTCAACTGCATAAAACAGAGAATTATATTCAATGTCCTATGACAGACCATATGGGAATGAATCTTAAAATAATAATGTACATATATGTATATGTATTGGAGAAGGCAATGGCAACCCACTCCAGTACTCTTGCCTGGAAAATCTCATACATGGAGGAGCTTGGTAGGTTTCAGTCCATGAGGTGGCGAAGAGTCAGACAGGACTGAGCAACTTCACTTTCACTTTTCACTTTCATGCGTTGGAGAAGGAAATGGCAATCCACTCCAGTGTTCTTGCCTGGAGAATCCCAAGGATGGTGGAGCCTGGTGGGCTACCGTCTATGGGGTCGTATAGAGTCGGACACGACTGAAGCGACTTAGCAGCAGCAGCAGCATATGTATATGTATAACTGAATCATTTTGCTGTACAGCAGAAATTAACACAGCATTGTAAATCATCTATACTTCAACAACAAAAATTTAAAAAACCAAAAACAAATAGCCAATATACTGAATGAGAGAGAATAATTTTTAATCACATATCTCCCAAAGTACTTATATGCATAACATATAAAAATCTTAAAAATCAATAATAAGATACTAACTGAAAACTTAAGCAAAGATTAGAACAGACATTTCACCAAGGGGATTTATGGATGACAAGTAATGAAAAGAAAAAATTGTTCTACATCATTACTCATTAGGTTGTGCAAAAAAAAAAAAAAAGAAGAAGAAGAAAAAAGAGAGAGAGAGAGAGATTCCTCTGGACAGTTATTAAAAAGGCCAAAGTAAAATGCAGTCATAATATCAGTGCTCATAAACAACTGATACATTGTTGGTGAAAGTTTAGATGTTACAGATTAATTTATACCCACTATATGACAAAACATTTATTTACATTAGTATAATGATAGCATATATTCAGATAAAACCTGTACATGGAGTCTATGTTTCTTTATTCTATAAAAAATGAGGCAAATCAAATTCCCTTCATAGGGTTTCTGGTTAAATAAATGTGGCAAATCCATGCAATAGAAGACTACACAGCAATTAAAGAGGAAAGAAGCCTCAATCTGCACCAACTTCGATCAATTTGAAAGCCATGTTGCTGATTGGAATAGGCCTCTTTGAAAAGATACCATTAAATAACATTCGTGAAAAACAAAAGTATAGTGATGCAGAACAGATAATTGTCACCCAGAATTTGGGAAGCAGATGATGCAATTACAAAGATAGCACAGGAGATATTTTAAAGTGAAAGAACTAATAATCTATTCTGAAGTGAGAGTGGTTGCAGAATTTATATATGTGATAAAATTCATGGAACTGTACACACCAAAAATTGATTGCCTTTATATTACTCTTTTAAATAAGCTAGTAAATGTTCTTCATATTGTCAGGGAAATAATAACTCTACCTGGGCTGGTTTCAGCTTCCTAATTCTGTTTATGCCAGAAATCTCAGTTATAATTCCTTCAAGTGTTACCTCTTTGTCAATATCTCTTCTTAGTCTAGATTCCAATGCTATCATGCACTCCTCTTTTACCAACAACATGCTAAGGTTGGAGGAAGACGTGATACTTTTGTTCCATTTGGCATGTCTAACTAGTTCATCTTTTCACAGATGGTGTATGCTTTTGAGAGATCACAATAAGCCTCTCACATTAGGAGTTTCTAAAACCATACTTGGGTTCGATGATTTACTAGGAAGACTGAATAAACACTGCAGATAGTCATGCTCTCAGCTATGGTTTATCACAAGGATACAAAGAAAATCTGAAAAGAATGTGGCTCATAGGACAAAGCCCAGAAGAATCAGAAGACACAAACATCCAAGTGTCATACAAGATGTGCATACATCCTCCAGCATTGGATTGTGAACACTTCTATGAAATGTTGTTAAGAAGGAAAGCTCGTTAGAGATCCATGGCCCAAGGATTTTATTGGAATTTAATCATGTCTAACATCTGAAATTCCTGAATCCCAGAAAGAACCTAGATATTCATTATAAATAATACTGTTATGCAAACTATTTAGGCACAGTGAGTACTCTTACCAATTCTGGAATTGATGGGAACACTCCTGAAACCCATATACCTAAACACTAGTCAAGAATCATCCTACAGGCCAGAATTTCTAAGGGTAGCAACCTTATATTTGCTGCAGCACTCTTTTTGTACAACTGCCAGCCCCTAGGAAAAAAAAAAAACCATTTTGTCTCTTGTATCCCTTGCACCTACAAGATCACAAATGTCACCTTTATTTGAAAAAATTTCTTAGGGAAAGCTTGATTCTTAGTTCCACTCTTTTATGTTAATTCTTGCTTTGACTTATAATGTAGGAGAATTGTGCATTTTCTTTCCAGATGAATATTTTATCATATTTTATATTTTATTCAGCATTTTAATTTGTTTTCTTTTAATTTGAAGAAGGGTCAGTATGACTTATATGCTAGATTTAAGAACATAAAAATTTATATATCACCCATATTTGTTTGTTTGTATTTTAATTAGAGTATAGTTGCTTTACAATGTTGTATCACCCAAGTCTTATTTTCATGCTGAAAATTATTAGGAAATATCCTTGGGATCAATATTGAGCAAAAGAAGAAGTTTAACACAGGTGAAGTCGCTGCAAATACCTCAGCTGATCTTACAGGAGCTCTGGATCTGAACAATCCTCCTGATCCAGCACTGGACAGGCTGCCTGGGGAACATGAGCTGGACTTGGGCAATGGGCAGTTTTGCCATGTCCCTGAGTTGAGAGACCAAAGTGAGAGCTGTAGACTTTCACTCTCAGTAACTAGAAGAATTTCCACTGCCAGGAATCCAAGGAAATAGGAAGAGGTTCTGAGCAGTATAATAGGGTATCCACTGCTCTCTCATGGGAAACAAGCAAATTCAAATTAAGCTTATTTGAAATTATTTTAAATATTTTCCTATATTGATATTGAAAAGTTGCAGTTAAATAGAAGAGATAAATTTGTTTTACACTTTCAGCGTTTTAAATTGCAATTGGGATTAGCCATGGTTTGAATCATTATCTTTATCAATGTTACTTTTCCATAATTAGCAATTAAGTCATTACTATAACTACAGTTAGCCTATGGGTTGATTAATTTTACAGTTTGTTCCAAAATTTGACACTAAAAATCATCAGTTATTTCAAAAAAATTTATTGTGTTCTTAGTTCACCACTATGGCTAATAGGAAATTGACTAAATTCATGAAATAGAGTGGAAACAAACACAGCACAAAACATCTGAAGTTATTCATCATATGGTGAGTCAATTCTTCTATGTTTCTTTGATTGAGATTGCTGTTAAACCTTCCCTTTTTTGGCCTATTGTAATAATGTTACTTAGCCTTCGCTGGGTGTAAAAGTAATCATAAATTTGTTAGAAAATTAGCCTATTGAAATAACACAACATAAAGCCAGCCAATAAAAACTGGTTTTATGATGGTCATCAAATAATTAATAATTTCAGTGACTATGTGCATTGTTCACTTAAAAAAAATAAATATAAATATGAACCATTCAAATTCTGGTTCCCTGAGTGATAAGACACACATGTCTTGAGAAAGAAAGCATCATTCCTTTTTCTCTGACTTGCATGTAATTCTAGGCTTACAGAGACCTAGAATTTCCACTTTTATGAACTGCCTTCCAGCTAACTTTGAACATTGTCACCTTCTATCACAGAGCACAGAAGTGGAAGGAAAAGCCTTCAGAGCAAAAAGCTGAGTTGGCTTTCCTGATATTGGATAAAAGTTAGCTAATATTTCTTTACCAAATTCATTTAATTCTGTCCTAGGAGTTGGAGACCTTAGTTATTTTGAGGACTGGGACACAAAAGAAAATTCTGGATCATGAAATATCACTTATTCATTTGGACTAAATGCAAGAAATGGAAGGTCCTGGAAGATGGAAGAGAAGGCCTGCAGGTTATCAATGATGAAGAAGAACACAGAATAGGGGGCATCACAGACACATTTTAATCACTTTAGGATTCTCACCTGGGAATAGTCCTGGGGTGACAATTTTCATATCTAGAGTCTAGGGATAAAACACTGGGAAGCGACCTCTCTAATTAAAGTTAGGAGAGAGCACACTTAGCAGCAAAAACTCACTGTCCTCAAGGCAGTTTTCTCTTTCTGCTTACTCTACTTTTGGTTATATTTCCTTAAGTTCAGCTGGACATCACTCCTGTGGTCAGAAAATGAATGCACCAGTATCTGATAATTACATAACAAAGATGCCTATTAAATGAATCAATAGCAACAAACATGTCACTAAGTGAGGAGCAGCCAGAAGCTGTTAAAAGTATCATGTGTTTCTCAGCATTTTTGTTCCATTTTAAAAAAATTTTTAGATTTCTTTGAGTGTGGATAAATACTTGCTATCTAATTCAAAATTAATATATGAAATAAAAATGTTTATGAGGATATATATTTTTAAATTGTTATAGTTAATAAATTCTACTGACCAGAATTATTGGAGAGACTAGCCATTATTTTTTAAATATACAATAACATTTATTAATTTTAAATTTGCAAAACAGTGAGTTTTGAAAAATATATAGCCACATACTATATAGACTATTTCTTTCACTCAAGCATCTAATTCATACACCATTGTTCTTAATCACCTCTCCAACCTCTCACCTCTGGCAAGCACAGATATACTATGTGTCTAGAGTACTGCCTTTTAATTTCAAATAAATGGAGTTATGCAATATGAGTGATTTTGACATCTTATGCTAGTCATTCTGCCAGTCACAGGGTGGAGGAAACTTTGGCTTCATTTTAATTTGTAGAAATCCTTATCTTAAGTGCACAAACCTATTGTACACCACACATTCTGTGCTCAGAACAGAGATTTTTATCTAGACATCTTATAACTTCATATGAAACATAAATAGGCAGGACTTGAGTTGTTCTTATTAGGGTTGAAAGGTAATTGGATTCCTTACTAAATTATTTCACTAGACCATTAAATATATATGCATATGTGTGAATATTTGGGTATATGCATATGTGTGTGTGTGTGTGTGTGTGTTCAAAATGCCTATCCTCCATATTGGGAGAACAGTGTTACAATTTACTTATTTGGGCTCTCAAAAATAGAGATTACTTGTATCAGTGAAATGTTCCTCCTGGATCTTTGGTTTCTGATTCCTGGATAGACAATCTGCCAAGTGATATGGGGCGGGGTGTGGGGGGGAGCGGGTATTAGCTTCTTCACATTTTTAGCAGTTTACCTCATGTTCAAGTGTACTTTCAGGGTCTAAAAGTTAAATTTTGTGGATTGGACTGCAAGTCCTACTATGAGATTATTTTCCTCAAATATAACTTGTGTTTAATTGCATTAGAAAGTCTGTTCCTTCCTTCTTTCCTGATTGCCTCCATCCCCTTCCCTTTCTCTTCTTCCTTCACTCCCTTTCCTCCTTCCTTCCTCCTTCCCTCTCTCCCTCCCTTTCTTCTGCTTTGCTCTCTGACTCCCTCCCTCTTTCCTCCAGTTAAACACCATTCCTTTTTTCCTCAACAGATCAGTTTAATAGGAAGACATGTAATGTGTGCTTATTTGACTTGGTTTGAAGCCTGCCCTGACTCCACATTCATTAGTTGAGTGAATGCTGTTGTATTGTGTACCATCATTATGTCCATGATTACCTTGAAGATAATGTAAGCATTGGACTATTATGTGGATTGCTAGAGAAGAATAATGCATGGTAAGCAATTAGAACATTGTCTGGCACAGAGTAAATACACTATTATTAATTTAAGAACTAAGTGTGAAGTGCCAAATATGTGCTCTAGTGTTGAACAATTGTTGAGGTTTGTACATGAAGAGCAAAACCAATTCATAATTTGGTAGTCAGAAGAAATGTCCATAGTCTCCACTATGCCTTCTACACAGAATCCAGGCTGTTGGACACTTAAGAGAGTTTTCCTTTCACACTGACTTTGGGCTGGGCTACATGACTTTTGGGACAAGAGTCAGCATAATGCAGAGACCCTAAGTGTGCTTGTACATTGGATATTGCTTTCTCTCTCACCACTTTCAATACCTCTGCTACCAGCATGATGAGAATAATTTTGCCTAGACTGTTGCACTTAGCAACAAATGCTTCAGTTTCTTTCATCACCCCTGCTCACTCACTGTCCACCGTGAAATATAAGAGACTCTACTGTATAGCCCAGGGAACTCTACTCAATACTCTGTAATGAGTGTATGGGAAAAAATCTGAAAAAAGAGTTGATATATCTATATGCAAAACTGATTCACTTTGCTGTATATCAAAAGCTAATATAACATTGTAAATCAGTTATACCTCAATACAGATTAATTATTTTTAATTAAAAAAAGTAAAAATCAGCAACAGCCAGCTAATTTCTGACCTGTGAGTGATCCTGGCCAAACACACATAGCACAGATGACCCATTCTAGCTAAGTTAAGCCACAATTGCTGACTCATAGAGTTGTGAGCCTCTGCACTTTGAGGTGGGTGGTTACATAGCAAATGACAACTGACCTTCTTGAGCTATTTGCTTGATTTTTGTTTTATTTTTCTGTGAGTTCTGTGAATTTATGTTTGAGGGAAGTCTATCATCTATCGCAAGGACTCCTTCATACTTGTGATAGCGCCCTGAGGCTCTCTCAACACTAGAAAACTTAATCCAAACTTCCCACTTGCCATCTCTTTAGGAAGCACTCCTCCAAATGGTGTCAGGATTGTCTCACCTCAGGCTAAATGTCCTTTCATGGCAACTCTAGGACGATGTTTCCCAGTTGTTTCTTTTGGTGTGTGAATGAAGATGCCTTGGGGTATGCAGATTGCAGCACGCTTGCTAACAAAACCATCATGCTTGGGAGGTTCCCTGCTTTATCACTAAAATGTCAAATTAATTTGAACACCTAAAATCAAGGTTTTTTTTAAAACTATACTCCTTCATAAATTATCATGCTTAACTTCTCAAAATTAGCATTAAAAAAATTTCAGTCAATGTTATTCCTTACCTTTGCTGTCATCTTTTCTTCCCTTGTTTCTTATTTTTTTTTTTTAAGGAGTATGATCTTATATGTGGCAGAGAACAAATGGTAGATTAAACAAATTTCTGACTTTGTGATATATAATGTAGTAAATCTTCTAATTATATAACAATGTGGAACCTAAAAAGAACAAAGGAAACATCGAAAGATGAAATAAGGGAAAAAGTACATGATCTTTGGTAAGAAATGTACTAAGGAATTTCATAAAAATATTTAATTTGCTTCTTGCAATGTCCCAAACTATAGGCATGCTAATGTTATTTTTGAGAAGCACAATGGCAGTGTATAGAGACTTTTATCATTGTTCATGACCTGTTGATACAAAGTAGTGGGACCAATTGTTAATGTCCTTGACTTCTCTTTGTTGCAGAAAACTCATTAAAAAGACCTCAGAGAAGTGCCAGTTAAGAACAAATACACATCACGTCTTATTGAGTGAACCGTATCCTCTCAAAATTCATATGTTGCTACCCTTGTCCCTGTGCAGCTGTATCTGGAGACAGTCTTCAGTGGGTAGTTAAGGTTAAAAGAGGCCACAAGTGTGAGAACCCATATTCACACACCATAGAAC
The DNA here is from genome assembly GCA_006410615.1 of Neotragus moschatus. Taxonomy (NCBI): domain Eukaryota; kingdom Metazoa; phylum Chordata; class Mammalia; order Artiodactyla; family Bovidae; genus Neotragus; species Neotragus moschatus. Next base: position 8,845 of record SJYA01005227.1, read on the forward strand.
CACTGTCCCACCCACCCTTGTCCTTCTCTCTCCGTCTCTCTCCTCACAGGGTGAAGACACTGTGAGAGAATGGCCATCTGCATGCTAGGGCAAGAGCTCTCCCCAGACACCAAATCTTCTGGACTTTGATCTTGAACTTCAAGCCCCCAGAACTACAAGAAAATTAATTTCCACTGTTTAAGTCATCCAGTTTAGGATATTTTGTCATAGCAGCCTGAGAAGACTAATACATATGCTTAATAGACAGGTCTATGTCTTTTTCATGCTAACCTAGGAGGCAAGGAACAAGGATTTCCCCTCTATTTATTTTCCTTTCTTCAAATTTCTCTTGACATGACATTATGAGATTTTCTTAGAGCCAGTGTTACAAATATTGTGGCATGCCCCTGATGACAGGTACTAGTAATAAAAGAGAGAGAGAGTCCCAGTTTTTATTTTTGGCAGATTTTCCCATAATTTAGATACTCCACATTTAAGAATTTATTCTAAGAAATTAACAAAGGATGTATGTAAGTGTGTACAGATAGTAATTTGCACTGAAATGCAATTTACACTGCTCAATATTGTACAACTTAATATTAAGTGATATAAGAATGGGTCAGTAATGAAGATACTCCAATAAATGGAATATCATATAGCATGAAAATAGTATTGAGGGAGGAAATCCCTTAACAGGAGTCAATGCCCATAGTGTATTGTCACACTAGAAATGGTGCATGCCATAGTATGTAACAAGCATGCACGCATGCATGTCAGTCCACAAATGTACATGTGTACTGTGCTTCTATATAAGTATATATATTTTAATGTCTCTATATTTATCATATATATATCTTTTAGAGATGAGATTGATTGATTTTTAACCTTACTCACCTATTTTTAAGGTATCTTGCTATAAAATAATATTTTTGATAGCTAGAAGAAAATATTTAAGAAATAAACTCAAATTTTGTCCTTAATAATACTAAAAAATACTTTTTATAACATGTTTCTTTTATATATAAGCAAAAATGAATAAGGTAGGTATAATCTAATATTGACAGGGTTAAGCTGAAGTATTCAAACACTGTTGTCAGTATAAACTGTCTTGTGCTTGCCAGAGAGCAATTTTACAATACGTATCAATATCAATTCAAATGTGTGTATCTATTATTTATTGTAAAATCAAGCAACAAATTTATAAGGAAACAAATGGTCAAAGGGGGGAAAAAAACTGTTCAAAGATTTTTATAACAAATGACTATGAAAACAGTGAGTAATTAAAAACAGCTCAAATTCCCCCACATTGGACAACTAAAACTCAAATAAACATTGTGTTTCAAAATTCCTCTAGATGAACAATACTTATATTGAATGTGACAGATAACAATAGGGTCATGTGGAATGTTTACATGCATTAAAGTAAAGGCAAGGAGAAGATGGAAAATATAAATAGTTGTAGCTTTTGGCTTATTTTCAGTATTTATGTGCATTTCCTAAATGTTTCTTAAAAACTATATTTTAGAAAGAATTATAAGTACATCAACAGTATTGTAATACATGAGAAAGTGATAGTTATCTTTAAACATTCAGGATTAAAATGTAAGGACATTGTAGTCTACATACATTGATGGTAAAATTTTCTTCTAATCTGTGATTTTGGAATAAAAGCAATTAATCATGTTTCCACAGCCTTTCTTTGCTTGTGTTTTATAAAATTAGAGACAGTGAATGAAAACACGAAGCTAAGAATAATGAAAGCCTGTGTGGCAGTGTCTGTATCCTGAATTGTGGCACCAGGAACCCACAAATCACAGCCCAAAGCACTCAGGACCTTGGACATTTGCTTTTGTTTATGAACTGTGTAGGGTGCTTATTTTCTGCTTTTCATGATGGCTACAACCAATCTTTTCACACTGTATTTATGGTGCTTTTCTTTCTTTTTTATTAAGGTTGTTTTATACTTGGCAGTATCTAAATGTTGTATCTGGAATTTAAATAGGAGAAACTGTACTTTATTTTTATCTAACTAAAAGAGGCCAAGATCACTGCTGGATGGAAGGTGATTTTCCTTTGAAGAGTGAGAAGGGGGATCACTGAGTGGATGCTGTTATGACTTGGTATCTCAGCACATCCTCACATCCCATTGGGCTGTGATCTATAAAGCCCAGTTTGCAGCTGAGAACACAGTAAGGAATGGAGCAGTCTTAAGTTTTGGTTGGTCAGCCAACTGCATTGAAAAGCATGTATAGAAGACAAAAACCCATGGTTTTTTGGCTAACTGCATTGAAAAGCATTTACAGAAGGCAATAGTGCCTAGTTGTTCTCAGATCAAATATACAGACAGTGTTGCACAAAGGTGTCAGGTCAAGAACTTTAAAGCCATTGGTGTCATGTATGCTAACATCCTCTATTTGGAGTTCTGTCTAAAGGTATATGTCACACTTGCACTACTTAAGCACCTTTTGAGGTAATGGTCAGATTTTTAAACTGGAATTGAAAATAGTGCATGCCTACATGCATGCTCAGTCGCTTCAGTCCTGTCTGACTCTTGTGACCCCATAGACTGTAGCCCATCAGGCTCCTCTGTCCGTGGCATTCTCCAGGGAAGAATTCTGAAGTGGGTTGCCATGCCCTCCTCCAGGGGATCTTCCTGACCCAAGGATTGAACCAATGTCTCCCTCATCTCATTGCAGGTAGGTTCCTTACCCACTGAGCTACCTGGGAAGCCTAAAATAGTAGTAAATAAAAGATTTTGAGCTTCACTGATGGCTCAGTCAGTAAAGAACCAAATATTTCACCCATAAGAAAAACAACCATAGCTCTTTAAACAAACGTTTATCTAGGAGTAATAAATACATTGGCAATAAAATATATATTTGTTTTCCCTGAAAGAAGAATATATAATTTTAGTAGTTCTTATAGATTCTTCCAAAAATCTATAATTTATTTAGATTGAAAAACTCATTATTGAAAAATGCTTGTATATACTTTTATACAGAGTAAACATTTATTCAGCCCACATTTTCTTCTCATGTGATTTAAAGCCTCATGTGGAGCTCAACTTCATACTAAGACTGATAAAAAGGAACTGAATCTGACTTCCCACATGCAAAAAAGAAAAAAACTAAAATGTTTAAGTGAATTAAAAAAAAATTCAAATCATACAACACATGTTCTCTGACTATAAAGAAATTATACTGGAAATTGATAAACAGAAATATATAATAAATTATCCAAATATTTAAAACAAATATAAAACAATTACAAATAACCCATGAGTAAAACAATAAAAGGGAAATTAGAAGATATTTTAACTGAATATTCATGAAAATACAACATACTAAATATTATAATATGCAGATACAAGGTACACAAATTAGAAAAAGAGGATAGTTTCAAATTAAAGACCTTCATTTCTACCTTAAGAAAGTAAAAATATTAACACCACATAGACGATCAGAAGGCAAGGCTAATCTATTAGTGACAGAAATCAATTAAGGAGACAAATATAATAGACAAAGGCTATAAAACTAAAATTTGGTTATCCATTTTAAATATAGTAATGTGTACATAACCTTCCCAAAGTCCCTGGATAACCAGTCTATTGTATGATACATGGAACTCTGCTCAATGTTATGTACCAGCCTGGATGGGAAGAAGGTTTGGAGGAGAATAAATACATGCGTATGCATGGCTGAGTCCCTTCGTTGTTCACCTACTTTCCAACATAAAATATTTTTAGTGTTAAAAAAAAACAAACAAAGAAAAAAGACATTCGCACTTTTCCATTAAAAAATAATCCAAAAAAACTAAAATTTGTGTTTTTGAGAAGACAAACCAAGTTGTTAAAACTTTATCAAATTGAACAGGAAACCAGAAAAGAAAGCACAATTTACTCTGTGTTAGAAAAGTTGTTGTTGTTTAGTCACTAAGTCGTGCCTGACTCTTTACAACCCCATGGACTGCCAGGCTCCTCTATCCATGGGATTTCCAAGGAAAGGACACTAGAGTGGGTTGCCATTTTTTTCAGAAAACCAAGAAAGAAAACACAATTTACACCATGTTAGAAATGACATAGGTGATATCACCAGAAGATCTATAGCTAATAAAAGGAAAATAACAAAATATTGTGAATATTTTATGCCAATAAATTTGGCATATTAGATGAATTAAGCAAATCTTTGAAATCTTTGAAAGTCATGAACTACCAACACTCAATGTAAAAGATAGTTCTATATTATCAATTAATGTTTAGTAAAATAGACCATCCCCATGAAAAAGAAATGCAAAAAAGCAAAATGGCTGTCTGGAGGGGCCTTACAAATAGCTGTGAAAAGAATACCACAGTTTAAAAGCACCAATTCTTTGGTGCTCAGCTTTCTTCACAGTCCAACTCTCACATCCATACATGACCCCTGGAAAAACCATAGCCTTGACTAGATGGACCACTGTTGGCAAAGTAATATCTCTGTTTTTTAAAATGCTATCTAGGTTGGTCATAACTTTCCTTCTAAGGAGTAAGTGTCTTTTAATTTCATGGCTGCAATCATCATCTGCAGTGATTTTGGAGCTCCCCAAAATAAAGTCTGACACTGTTTCCCCATCTATTTCCCATGAAGTGATGGGACCAGATGCCATGATCTTTGTTTTCTGAATGTGGAGCTTAAAGCCAACTTTTTCACTCTCCTCTTTCACTTTCTCAAGAGGCGTTTTAGTTCCTCTTCACTTTCTGCCATAAGGGTCGTGTCATCTGCATATCTGAGGTTACTGATATTTCTCCCAGCAATCTTGATTCCAGCTTTGCTTCTTCCAGCCCAGCATTTCTCTTGATATACTCTACATATTAGTTAAATAAGCTGGGTGACAATACACAGCCTTGACGTGCTCCTTTTCCTATTTGGAACCAGTCTGTTGTTCCATGTCCAGTTCTAACTGTTGCTTCCTGACCTGGATACAGATTTCTCAAGAAGTAGGTCAGGTGGTCTGGTATTCCCATGTCTTTCAGAATTTTCCACAGTTTATTGTGATCCACACAGCAAAGGTTTTGGCATAGTCAATAAACCAGAAATCGATATTTTTCTGGAACTGTCTTGCTTTTTCGATGGGATATTGGTAATTTGATCTCTGGTTCCTCTGCCTCTCCTAAAACCAGCTTGAACATCTGGACTATTAGGGTTCATATATTGCTGAAGCCTGGCTTGGAGAATTTTAAGCATTACTTTACTATTGTGTGAGATGAGTGCAATTGTGCAGTAGCTTGAGCATTCTTTGGCAGAAGCCGTAAGAATATGTCTACTCAATTATCAGTCAATTTGGAAGAAAAGTATTAAGCTAATGTTCTCAGTTTCAAAAGCTTTCATAGAAACAAGGATTTTTAAGGCACATTCAATGTGCTCAGTTCCCTCCAAAATGTATTCATTAGCACTTGATCAAGGTTGAAAAGTGCTGATAAAGTTTCAAAGCCATTAATTTATACATTAATTGCTATGTCAAGGGGTCTTGAGAGCAGTCAACCTGGAAATACAGCTACCTCAGTCTTAATGCATGACTCTCAGTATCTAATCTTATTTTATATTAATGTGTATTTTTAAATGTATAATATATGGATATGTTGATTCAATAGAGTGATTAAGAAATGAGGATCATAAAAAAATGTTCAGATGTTTCTGGGCATTATGAAGAATGTCACAGAAAGTATTTTCTTGTTCATAAAAGAAAAGATGGGAGTTTCCTCTTGGGGTATAACAACTGTGATGAAATATTGTAGATAATCAAAAATACAGCATTATGACAGAACAGTGGTTTGGCTTAAGATAAAGCTAATAATGCTAGTAAACAAAGATTAGGGGAATATTAGAGTGCTTTGATAAAAGAGAGAAAAAATATGGGTGAAAATGATAAGACTTTTTCAAATAAAAAATTGAAACTAAAATTGCAAATATTTGAATTATGGAAATATACAAAAATGAAATTAAAAGAAGAATTTTTGTTTGAGAATTATGGAACGTGAGTTGGACTGTTAAAAATCCAATAGGAAGCCCAATAAAACCAAACAAATTCCTTAAACACTTGTGATTAGTAGATGTATATCTTCTACTTGAATTACTTTTCATTTACATGACAGTTTTTCCAGTGCTAGGCAACCTAGTAGAAAAATATGAAGAAAATGGAAATACTTATATGGAAATAAGTAGAGGGTTCTAGATGGCTTCTATAGAAAATACACCAGAAGGAGCTGGAATTATTATACCCCTGCTACATTTTGGAGAGGGCTTGGTAAACTAAGCCATGGTGGTGATAAGTGGGCGTGGGGCACTGCCTGCTCAGAAATTCAGAAGCCCTGAGTTAAGTCCCAGATATGATGAGGGGACAGCCAAACAAGAAGGGGAGATCTTGAAATGTTAAAACCTGTGGCCAGAGAGGGGACTCTGGAATGTGATATAATGGGGATAGAGATGCTCCTGCTACTGAGGACACTGAACTACAGAGGGAAGGGAGGAGCCTATAGCGTCTCTGAAGATGGAAAATCTCTCTATTTATTCACAGGATAAATATTGAGCCCTGGCACTGTGTTACTGAAAGAGCCACATGTACAACATAGATCTTGAAATTCAGTATGGTTCAACCAAATGCATTTTATATAAAAATCTAGAAATGCAATTTCACTAGAATTTTCTCATACTTACAGTACAGGATAGTCATTATCACCAATATTTTAGAGATGAGGCAATGAAGACTTAAATGTGTTCAATCAAGTATCCCTAAACAAGCAGCTGGTTCAGTGTCAAACCGTGTAGGAGTCAAAACTAGCTCCGTGTGTGCATGAGTGCTAAGTCTCTTCAGTTCTGTTCAGCTCTTTGTGACCCTGTGGACTATAGCCCAACAGTCTCCTCTGTTCAAGGGATTTTCCAGGCAAGAATACTGGAGTAGGCTGCCATGCCCTTCTTCAGAAAAACTAGCTACATTTGGCAGCTAATTACTCTTCCTGTTACTGCTTTGTTGAAAAGAACACTTCTCCAAATGGGAAACAGAGGGTCCATTAGATGCTGATATCACCTTCTGACTGCACATTTTGAGAAAATAAAATTAGAATGAAAAATTAATATCTGAGCAGAAAAATCTCAAGGGCAAACAATATGGGAAATGATGAGAGATACATGTCCTCAGTATCTTTCAGAATGCCAGGTCTTTGAAAACAATGAAGACTATCAAAGTATCACTTAGATAAAATTAAATTTCCAAAGAAGTAAGAAAAAGGAAGTATTGTGAAAGGAGGTACTCTAGTACTTGACATTCAAGAAGTGGATACAAATTCTTAAATGTTTGTTTTCAACAATCATGTATAGACAACATGTATGTTATAATGCCAAAATGGGAAAGATGATTCCAAGGCTCTGGGGATAAAGTGGTCAGGTTTTGGGGTGTGGGGCATAAAAACTGAATTTGCTCCTGAGGAAATCCCATTGCTTTAACCTATGAACCTCCCTCCCTACTATGCAAATATATAATTCATAGACTCCCAGAGTTTGCAAACATATTGCTCATAACTGTTTAAAAATTTGGTCAATTGAAAGCCATTTGGCCATATCCTGAGAGTCAGAGTTTGTGGCCACTATTCTTATTAATGTGAGGGATTTTTGAAGACCAGAGGTGGATTCAGGATTATTTTCCCTCCTTAGAGAGACTATGTTTCCTGTCAAAGAACACACAGAGAGAAGACAATTTGCTTGACAAAGAGGTTCATTTGATTAAGAGAACTTTCTGTGCTAATAATTATGAACTCATTTCTACTCCTGTGTATATTTTATTCAACCAGCAGAGAACTTTGTGTTAAGTGATCATAGTTCTGAAGGAATTTAATTAAATATGCCTAAAACTTGTAGCAAATAAGCAAAAGGTCTATATGTGTCTCTCTACATGTTTATATCTTTAAATTGAGATATAGTTGCTTTACAATGTTGTGTTGTGTTAATTTTTTCTGTACAATGAAGTGAATTAGCCCTATGTATACTCTCTCTCTTTGAGCTTCTCTCCTACACCCCATCACACCCATCTAGGTTATCATAAAACACCAAGCTGAGCTCCCTGTGCTACACAGCAGCGTCCCACTAGCTATCCATTTTATACATGGTGGTGCATATGGGTTAATTTGAATCTCCCAGTTCATCCAATCCCCTCCCTCACATGTCTACCAGTCTATTCTCTATGTCTGCATCTCTATTTCTACCCTGCAAATAAGTTCTCTCTACCATTTTTCTAGATTCACATATATGCATTAATACATGATATTTGCTTTTCTCTTTCTGACTTACTGTCTGTATGACAGTCTCTTAGGTCCATATACATCTCTACAAATGACTCAACTTTGCTCCTTTTTATGATTGAGCAATATTCTATTATATATATGTACCACATCTTCTTTATACATCCTTCTGTTGAAGGACATTTAGATTGATTTCATGTCCTGGTTGTTGTGTATGTGTCTTTTCGAATTATGGTTTGCTCAGAATATATGCCCAGTAGTAGAATTTCTGGGTCAAACAGTAGCATTATTTTTATTATTTTTTCTTTTTTTCTTCATTTTTACTGTTCTATAAATCTGTGTCTCTTTTGCTGTCTTGCATACAGGTTTATTGTTACCATCTTTCTAAATTCCATATATATGCGTTAGTATACTGTATTGGTGTTTTTCTTTCTATTTCTTTCTATTTTTAGTTCTTACTGCTATGTAACTTGATATTATAAACTTAGAGGCTACAAAAACCATATTTGTCACCTCTCAGTTTCTGTGTCAGCTGTTTGGGCACATCTTTATTGGTCCTCATTAACTGCTGATGGGGCCACAATCTTACCTGAGACTTGGAGTCCATTCTAAACTCACGTGGATATTAGCAGGTTTAATTTATTTCTGGTCTAGAGAATATGGTGGCTTCTTCTAGGCCAGCAGGTATAGTCTTTGCTGCTTGGATTTGCAGAACTTAGGGAAAGACTAAACTCTCATTTAAAACACTTGTCTGATTAGGTAAGACCCACCCAATGAAATCTCCCTTTGATCAACCCATAATCAGTTGGATACATATCTCACATCTGCAAAGACCTATCACATTTACTGTAAAATATAACATAACCAACAGTGTAATATCACATTGTATTCATGAAATTCCCTCAGTGGAGGAAAATATATAATGGTGTAAAACATTGAGAAACATATTAAATTCTCAGCTCAGTTCAGTTCAATGTTTCAGTAATGTCTGACACTTTGTGACCCCATGGACTGGAGCACACCAGGCTTCCCTGTCCATCACCAACTCTCAGAGCTTCTTCAAGCTCATATCCATTGAGTTAGTGATGCCATCCAACCATATCATACTTTGTTGTTCCCTTCTCCTCCTGTGTTCAATCTTTCCCAGCATCAGGGTCTTTTCCAATGAGTCACTTCTTTGCATCATATGGCCAAAGTATTGGAGTTTCAGCTTCAGTATTGGTCCTTCCAATGAATATTCAGGACTGATTTACTTTAGGATTGACAGGTTGGATCTCCTTGCAGTCCAAAGGACTAAGAATTTTCTCCAACACCACAGTTCAAAGCATCAATTCTTCAGTGCTCAGCTTTCTTTATGGTACAATTTTCACATCCCTATATGACTAATGGAAAAACCATAGTTTTGACTAGATGGACCTCAGTTGACAAAGTAGTGTCTCCGGTTTTCAATATGCTGTCTCAGTTGGTTATAGCTTTTCTTTCAAGGAGCAAGCATCTTTTAATTGCAAGGCTGCAGTCACCATCTGCGGTGATTTTGGAGCCAAATAAATAAATAAATAAATCTGTCACTGTTTGCATTGTTTCCCCATCTATTTACCAGGAAGTGATGGGACCAGATACCATACTCTTAGTTTTCTGAAGGTTGAGTTTTAATACAACTCTTTCACTCTCCTCTTTTACTTTCATTGAGGCTCCTTAGTTCTTCTTCACTTTCTGCCATAATGGTGGTGTAATTTGCATATGTGAGGTTATTGATATTTCACTCAGTAATCTTGATTTCAGCTTGTGTTTCATCCAGTCCATCGTTTCTCATTATTTACTCTGCATAAGTCAAATAAGCAGGTGACAATATACAGCCTTTATGTACTCCTTTCCTGATTTGGAACCAGTCTGTTGTTCCATGTGCATTTCTAATTGTTGTTTTTTGACCAGCATACAGATTTCTTAGGAGGCAAGTCAGATGGTCTGGTATTCCCATCTCTTTCAGAATTTCCCACGGTTTGTTGTGATTGACACAGTCAAAGGCTTTGGCATAGCCAATAAAGCAGAAATAGATGTTTTTCTGGAAGGCTCTTGTTTTATCAATGATCCTACAGATGTTTGTAATTCTATTTCTGGTTCCTCTGCCTTTTCTAAAACCAGCTTAAACATCTTAAAGTTTTCAGTTCATGTTCTGTTGAATCCTGGCTTGGAGAACTTTGAGCATTAGTTTGCTATTGTGTAAAATGAATGCAGTTGTGCAGTAGTTTGAGCGTTTTTTGGCATTGCCTTTCTTTGGGATTGGAATGAAAACTGACCTTTTCCAGTCCTGTGGCCAATGCTGAATTTTCCAAGTTTGCTGGCATGTTGAGTGCAGCACTTTCACAGCATCGTTTTTTAGGATTTGAAATAGCTCAATTGGAATTCCATCATCTCCACTACCTTTGTTCATAGTGATGTTTTCTAAGGCCCACTTGACTTCACATTTCAGGATGTCTGGCTCTAGGTAAGTGATTACATCATCATCTTTATCTGGATAGTGAAACTCTTTTTTTGTACAGTTCTTCTGTATATTCTTGCCACCTCTTCTTAATATCTTCTGTTTCTGTTAGGTCCTACCATTTCTGTCCTTTATTGATTGAAAATAAGATGGAAGCTCCGTGCCCCTTCTCTCATATCCTGCCCTATGTATCTGGCTGCTCTTTCTATAAGAAACTAGCAATCTAGTAAGTTAAATATTTTTCTGAGCTTTGTGAGTCAGTGTATCAAATTAACTGAACTTCAGGAGGGGGCCTAACCTGGAAAATGGTGAAATAGAAGAATGTACTGTGTCATGTCTGACTCTTTGTGACCCCATGGACTACACAGTCCATGGAATTATCCAGGCCATACTGGAGTGGGTAGCCTTTCCCTTCTCCAGGGGATCTTCCCAACCCAGGTATAGAACTCATGTCTCCCACATTGCAGGCAGATTCTTTACCAGCTGAGCCACAAGGGAAACCCAAGAATACTGGAGTGGGTAGCCTATCCCTTCTCCAGGCGATCTTTCTGGCCCAGGAATTGAACTGGAATCTCCTGTGTTGCAGGTGGATTCTTTACCACCTGAGCTATCAAGGAAGCTGTTAAAGTCTACCTACCAAAATATGTTTCTATACATAGAATCAAGGATAAACAGTAGTAAAGCAAATTTAAGAAACCTTAGGAAAAAATAGAAAGCAAACCATTTCTGACTCATTTTCTTGCTGTCTGCAAGTTCAAATGTAGAAAGCAATTTGTAACAATTTCTAAAAAACAGTTTTACAGAATTACCAGACACCTTGTTTTAAGAAATTTTTTGAGAGGAAGGGAAATATCATCAGTGATTTTTCTTTTTCTTTTAATCTTCTTTTCGATTTCTTCTTTGTCAACTTTTCAATGAATTTTTCTTCAATATTATTTGAATTAAATATAAAAATTTCTGTCACTTTTGGGAAAAAAATAATTGATCTAAGTGAAAATAATTGTTGTGATTAACTTCCCTAAGTAAAAGAACTGAGACTGGATGATTTACTAAGGAAAGCTGCATTTCCATTTCTGACATCTGAGGTAAGAAATTTCTTTCCAATTTTAAGACCATTCTTTGAGCTTGTTTATTTCTCTGTCCAGTACTTGCCATGGGAGTAAATAATCACTTAATAAAAAGAAAATCTATTATAAGTTCTCTCTCTGGGCTACCGAAGCGAATACTGCAGACATATCTGGATTGAAACCATATAACAAATTCATATTAATTCGATCTTGTAGTCCAAATAATTGGATTCCCTTTTAGAATATTTTCGAGAAATCAGAGAGATAATGTAAATTAAAATAACAGTGTTAAACAAATGGAAATTAAATTTTAGGAAAATGTTTAAATATAAGTAAATAATAATTAATATTTTTAATGAGCTAAAGACTGTTCAGGGGCCAACATTAGCACAGAAAGTAGTGGGAAAATGGAACCTAAGAATAATTTAAAAAAATACATATTTTTCCTTGATTTTATGTCATGTAGGTAACATGGTGTTGATAGAAAAATAATCCATTTTTTTTAAGGGAGGGGAGTCTTGGGCAAAATTAATTATATCAGTTGATCTATACATTCACCAAAAGTTTACCAAGCAACCTGCGTGACTGGCACTGAATATGGTTATGCTTATTTGTTTTTATTGAAGTATAGTTGATTTACAATGTTGTGCTAGTTTCAGGAGTAGCACACTGTTATATATATATATATTTTTTTTTTCCAGATGCTTTTCCCGTGTTCAGTTCAGCTCAGCATAGTTCAGTTGCTCAGTCGTGTCTTTGTGCCTCATGAATCGCAGCACACCACGCCTCCCTGTCCATCACCAACTCCTGGAGTTCACTCAGACTCATGTCCATTGAGTGATGGATGATCCAGCCATCAGTGATGCCATCCTGACATCTCATCCTCTGTCGTCCCCTTCTTCTCCTGACCCCAATACCTCTCAGCATCAGAGTCTTTTCCAATGAGTCAACTCTTCGCATGGGGTGGCCAAAGTAGTGGAGTTTCAGCTTTAGCATCATTCCTTCCAAAGAAATCCCAGGGCTGATCTCCTTCAGAATAGACTGACTGGATCTCCTTGCAGTCCAAGGGACTCTCACAAGTCTTCTCCTGCATCACAGTTCAAATGCATGAATTCTTCATTTTTTTTTTTATTTTGCTGATTAATTTTATTGGAATATAGTTAATTTACAATGTTGTATTAGTTTCTGTGGTACAGCAAAGAGAATCAGTCTCTTTTTTTTAGTCTCTTCCCATATAGGTCATTACAAAGTAATAAGTAGATTTCTCTGTGCTATCCAGTAGGTCCTTATTAGTTATTTATTTTAAATATAGTAGTGTGCATGTGTCAATCCCAAGTTCTCAATTTAGCCCTTCATCCCCTTTCCCCGTGGTAACCACAAGTTTATTTTCTACATCTGTGATTTCTGTTTTGTAAATAGGTTCAATTGTACTATTTTTGTAGATTTCATGTATAAGTGATATCATATGATATTTGTCTTTCTCTATCTGATGTACTTCACTCAGTATGACAATCTCTAGATTCATCCATGTTGCTGCAAAAGGCATTATTTCATTCTTTTGGGAGGTAAGTAATATGACATTGCATATATGTACCACATCGTATATATATACCAGATCTTTTTCTATCCCTCCATCAGAGGACATTTAGGTTGCTTCCATGTCCTGGTTGTAATAGGGCTGCAATGAACATACGAATACATGTATCCTTTTTGAATTGCCATTTTCTACAGATAGATGCTCAAAAGAGGAATTGCTTAATCATATGGCAGCTGTATTTTTAGCATTTTAAGGAACATCCATGCTGTTTTCCACAGTGGATGCACCAATTTTCATTCCAAGCAATAGTGTAGAAGGATTTCCTTTTCTCCAAGCTCTATCCAGCATTTATTGTTCATTCTGAACAGTGTGAGGTGATAGCTCATTGTGGTTTTGTTTTGCATTTCTCAAATAATTAGTGATGCTGAGCATCTTTCCATGTGCTTCACAGCCATCTGTATGACTTCTTTGGAGAAATGTCTATTTGGGTCTTCTGACCCATTTTTTTAATTGATTCATTTGAATTTTTTTTAATTGAGCTACATAAACTGTTTGCAAATTTTGAAGATTAATTCCTTGTTGGCCACTTCGTTTGCAAATATTTTCTTCCATTCTGTAGGTTGTCTTTGCATTTTGTTTCTGTTTCCACTGCTGTGCAAAAGATTTTAAGTATAACTAAAAGTCCCATTTGTTTGCTATTGTTTTTGACCAGTTACTAAATTGTGTCTGATTTTTACAACCACATGAACTGCAGCACATCAAGCTTCCTGTTCTTCACTATCTCGCAGAGTTTGCTCAGACTCACGTCCATTGAGTCAGTGATGCCATCCAACCATCTAATCCTCTGCTGCCCTCTTCTCCTACCCTCAATCTTCCCCAGAATCACGGTTGTTTTTTTTTTTTTTTTTCCAGTGAGTTCACTCTTTCCATCAGATGGCCCAAGCTTTGGAGGTTCAACTTCAGCATCAGTCCTTCCAATGAATATTCAGGGTTAATTTCTTTTAGGATTAACTGGTTTGATCTCCTGGATGTCCAAGGGACTCTCAAGAATCTTCTATATCATCAGAACTTAAAAACATCGAAACATCAACACCACAAATGAAAAACATCAGGAGTACCCAGCCCTCTTTACAGTCCAACTGTCATATCCATACATGACCACTGAAAAAGCCATAGCTTTGACTATACGGACTTTGTTGGAAAAATGTCACTCATTTTTAATATATCATCTTGTTTTGTCATAGCTTTTCTTCCAAGGGGCAAGCATCTTTTATTTTCATGGTTATAGTTGTTTATTTTGTTTTTATTTTCATTATTCTGAGAGGTGAATTTAAAAGCATCTTGTTGCAATTTATGCCACAGTTTTTTATGCCTATGTTTTCCTCTGAGAGTTTTAATAGTGTCCGGTCTACATTTAGGACCTTGGTCTGTTTTGCATTCATTTTAGTGAACAGGTTAGAAAATGTTCTATTTTTGTGTGTGTGGGTAGCTGTACACTTTTCCCAATAGTATTTATTGAAGCACTTTTTCTGCATTGTTTATTTTTGCTTCCTTTGCCATTGATTTGGTGGCCATGTGTGGGCTTCTCTCTGGCATTTCTATCTTGTCCCGTTGGTCTGTATTTCTGTTTCTGTGTCAGTACCATACTCTCTTGATGACTGTGGCTTTGTAGTATAGTCTGAAGTCAGGATAGTTGGTTCCTCCAGCTCTGTTTTTCTTTCTCAAGATTGCTTTGACTATTTGGAGTCACTTGTGTTTCAATGTGTGTGTGTGTGTGTGTGTGTGTGTGTGTGTGTGTTCTCAGTCACTGAATAGTGTCTAACTCTTTACAACCACATGGACTGTAGCCCACCAGGTTTCTTTGTCCATGATGTGTTCCAAGCAAGAATATTGGAGTGGGTTGTCATTTCCTTCTCCAGGGGATCTTCCCAACCCAGGGTTCTAACCCACTTCTCTTGTGTTTCCTGCATTGGCAGGTGGATTCTTTACCAGTGCACAATCTGGGAAGCCTGTTTTGTTTTTCCATACAAATTGCTTTTTTTTTGGTTCTAATTCTATGAAAAATGTCATTGGTAATAATTTGATAGTGATTGTACTGAATCTGTAGATTGCTTTGGATATTATAGTCATTTTCTCAAGATTGATTCTTCCAATCCAAGAACGTGATATATCTCTCCATCTATTAATGTCATCTTTTATTTCTTTCACTAGTATCTTGCAGTTTTCTGAGTATAGGCCTTTTACCTCTGTAGGTAGATTTATTTCTAAGTATTTTATCTTCATGATGTTATGGCAAATGGGATTGCTTTCTTCATTTCTTTTTCTGAACTTCTGTTGTTAGTGAATAATTTATGTGTTATTAATTTTGCATGCTGCAACTTTGCCAAGCACATTGATGAGCTCTAGTATTATTTCCGGTAGCATTCTTCAGATTCTCTATGTATAGTATCAGATCATCTGCAAACAATGACAGTTTTACTTATTTTCTGTCTGGATTCATTGTATTCTTCTTCTATGATTATTATGGCTAAGACTTCCAAAACTATACAGAATAAAAGTGAAGAAATTATTGTCTTGTTCCTGATCTTAGAAGAAATGCCTTCAGTTTTTACTGTCAATAATGATATTTTCTGTCAGTTTGTCATATATGACCTTTATTATATTGAAGTATATTCTTTCTATGTCCACTTTTTAAAGAATTTTTATCATAAATTGTATTGAATTTTGTCAAAAACTTTTTCTGCATCTATTGAGATGATCATATGGTTTTTATTGTTTAGCTTGTTAATATGGTATACCACATTCTTTTTGTTGTTGTTTGTTTGCTTGTTTTTAACTATATTGAAGAATTCTTGCACCCATGGCTTAAATCCTATTTGATCATGGTGTATGATCCTCTTAATATGTTGTTAGATTCAGATTGCTAGCATTTTATTGAGAAATTTTTTTTTTGTCTATGCTCATCAATGATATTTGCTGCAATTTATTTTTTTTGTGTGTGATATATTTGTCTGGTTTTGACAGGGTAACGGTGGCCATGCAGAGTGAGTTTGGGAGTGGTCTTTACTATACTTTTTGAGAGAGCTTCAGAAAGATCAATGTTTACTCTAAATGCTTAATAAAACTTGCCTGTGAAGCCATCTCATTCTCAAGCTTTGCTTGCTCAAGTTTTTAAATCACAGTCTTAATATCAGTACTTGTGATTTGTCTGTTTATATTTTCTATTTCATCTTAGTTCAGTCTGGGAAGTTTGTACCTTTCTAAAAATTTATCCACTTCTTTAGGTTGTCCACTTTATTGGCATATAGTTGGCTGTAGTAGCTTTACTTCCATGTATTTTTTTAATTTCATGGCTTCAGTTATTGTCTGCAGGGATTTTGAAGCCCTCAAATAAAGTTTGTCACTGCTTCCAATTTTTACCCTTCTATTTGCCATGAAGTAGTGGGACCAGAAGCCATGATCTTAGTTTTTTGAATCCTGAGTTTTAAGCTAGATTTTTCACTCTCCTATTTTATCCTCATCAAGAGGGTCTTTAGTTTCTCTTCATTTTCTGTCATTAGAGTCATATTATTTGCATATATTATGTTGTTGATATTTCTCCCATAATCTTCATCCCAGTTTGTGGTTTATTCAGCTAGACATTTCACTTGATATATTCTTAATTTAAGTTAAATAAGCAGAGTGAAAATAAACAGTTCTGACATATTCCTTGACCAATTTTGAACTAGTCAGTTGTTCAATATCCAGTTGTAACTATTGCTTTGTGACCTGCATTCAGTGGTCTGGTATTTCCATCTCTTTAAGAATTATCCACAGTTTGTTGTGATCCAGAGAGTCAAAAGCTTTAGTATAGTCAATAAATTCCATTGCTTTCTCTATGATCCAATGAATGTTGGCAATTTGATCTCTGGTTCCTCTCCCGTTTCAAAACCCAACTTGTACATGTGGGATTTCTTGATTCACATTCTGCTGAAGTGTAGCTTGAAGGATTTTCAGTATAACCTTGCTAGCATATGAAGGGAGTGCAATTCTACAGTAGTTTGAATATTCTCTGGCATTGCCCTTCTTTGGGGTTGGAATGGAGACTGACCTTTCCCAGTCCTGTGGCCATTGTTGAGCTTTCCACATTTGACGTGTTGAGTTCAGCACTTCAGCAACACCACTTTTTAGGATTTGAAATAACTCAGCTGTAATTCCATCACCTCAAATGCCTTTTTCAAGGTAATGCTTCCTAAGGCCCACTTGACTTCAGACTTCAGGATATCTGGCTCTAGGTGAGTGACCACACCATCATGGTTATCATGGTTAAGATCTTTTTTTTGTATAGTTCTGTGCTTTCTTGTCACATCTTAATCTCTTATTCCTCTCTTATATCCTTACCGTTTCTGTCCTTTATCATGTCCATCCTTGCATGAAACGTCCCCTTGGTATCTGATCCTGATGAGATTGCTAAGCTTTCCCATTCTATTGTGTTCTTCTATTTTTTGGCACTGTTCAACTACATACACACATATGAGTTTTATTTATCATTTATCTAAAATTATATATATACATATATATAGTGTGTGTATGTATGTGTGTGTGTACATACATATATATTTGTATACATATATATCCACAGAAAATGAAATCAGTATCTCAAGCAATATCTACCCTCTTATGTTCACTGTATCATTGTTTGCAATAGGTAAGTCATGGAAATGACCTAGATGTCTGTTGAGAAATAAATGGATAANGATCTCCTTGCAGTCCAAGGGACTCTCACAAGTCTTCTCCTGCATCACAGTTCAAATGCATGAATTCTTCATTTTTTTTTTTATTTTGCTGATTAATTTTATTGGAATATAGTTAATTTACAATGTTGTATTAGTTTCTGTGGTACAGCAAAGAGAATCAGTCTCTTTTTTTTAGTCTCTTCCCATATAGGTCATTACAAAGTAATAAGTAGATTTCTCTGTGCTATCCAGTAGGTCCTTATTAGTTATTTATTTTAAATATAGTAGTGTGCATGTGTCAATCCCAAGTTCTCAATTTAGCCCTTCATCCCCTTTCCCCGTGGTAACCACAAGTTTATTTTCTACATCTGTGATTTCTGTTTTGTAAATAGGTTCAATTGTACTATTTTTGTAGATTTCATGTATAAGTGATATCATATGATATTTGTCTTTCTCTATCTGATGTACTTCACTCAGTATGACAATCTCTAGATTCATCCATGTTGCTGCAAAAGGCATTATTTCATTCTTTTGGGAGGTAAGTAATATGACATTGCATATATGTACCACATCGTATATATATACCAGATCTTTTTCTATCCCTCCATCAGAGGACATTTAGGTTGCTTCCATGTCCTGGTTGTAATAGGGCTGCAATGAACATACGAATACATGTATCCTTTTTGAATTGCCATTTTCTACAGATAGATGCTCAAAAGAGGAATTGCTTAATCATATGGCAGCTGTATTTTTAGCATTTTAAGGAACATCCATGCTGTTTTCCACAGTGGATGCACCAATTTTCATTCCAAGCAATAGTGTAGAAGGATTTCCTTTTCTCCAAGCTCTATCCAGCATTTATTGTTCATTCTGAACAGTGTGAGGTGATAGCTCATTGTGGTTTTGTTTTGCATTTCTCAAATAATTAGTGATGCTGAGCATCTTTCCATGTGCTTCACAGCCATCTGTATGACTTCTTTGGAGAAATGTCTATTTGGGTCTTCTGACCCATTTTTTTAATTGATTCATTTGAATTTTTTTTAATTGAGCTACATAAACTGTTTGCAAATTTTGAAGATTAATTCCTTGTTGGCCACTTCGTTTGCAAATATTTTCTTCCATTCTGTAGGTTGTCTTTGCATTTTGTTTCTGTTTCCACTGCTGTGCAAAAGATTTTAAGTATAACTAAAAGTCCCATTTGTTTGCTATTGTTTTTGACCAGTTACTAAATTGTGTCTGATTTTTACAACCACATGAACTGCAGCACATCAAGCTTCCTGTTCTTCACTATCTCGCAGAGTTTGCTCAGACTCACGTCCATTGAGTCAGTGATGCCATCCAACCATCTAATCCTCTGCTGCCCTCTTCTCCTACCCTCAATCTTCCCCAGAATCACGGTTGTTTTTTTTTTTTTTTTTCCAGTGAGTTCACTCTTTCCATCAGATGGCCCAAGCTTTGGAGGTTCAACTTCAGCATCAGTCCTTCCAATGAATATTCAGGGTTAATTTCTTTTAGGATTAACTGGTTTGATCTCCTGGATGTCCAAGGGACTCTCAAGAATCTTCTATATCATCAGAACTTAAAAACATCGAAACATCAACACCACAAATGAAAAACATCAGGAGTACCCAGCCCTCTTTACAGTCCAACTGTCATATCCATACATGACCACTGAAAAAGCCATAGCTTTGACTATACGGACTTTGTTGGAAAAATGTCACTCATTTTTAATATATCATCTTGTTTTGTCATAGCTTTTCTTCCAAGGGGCAAGCATCTTTTATTTTCATGGTTATAGTTGTTTATTTTGTTTTTATTTTCATTATTCTGAGAGGTGAATTTAAAAGCATCTTGTTGCAATTTATGCCACAGTTTTTTATGCCTATGTTTTCCTCTGAGAGTTTTAATAGTGTCCGGTCTACATTTAGGACCTTGGTCTGTTTTGCATTCATTTTAGTGAACAGGTTAGAAAATGTTCTATTTTTGTGTGTGTGGGTAGCTGTACACTTTTCCCAATAGTATTTATTGAAGCACTTTTTCTGCATTGTTTATTTTTGCTTCCTTTGCCATTGATTTGGTGGCCATGTGTGGGCTTCTCTCTGGCATTTCTATCTTGTCCCGTTGGTCTGTATTTCTGTTTCTGTGTCAGTACCATACTCTCTTGATGACTGTGGCTTTGTAGTATAGTCTGAAGTCAGGATAGTTGGTTCCTCCAGCTCTGTTTTTCTTTCTCAAGATTGCTTTGACTATTTGGAGTCACTTGTGTTTCAATGTGTGTGTGTGTGTGTGTGTGTGTGTGTGTGTGTGTTCTCAGTCACTGAATAGTGTCTAACTCTTTACAACCACATGGACTGTAGCCCACCAGGTTTCTTTGTCCATGATGTGTTCCAAGCAAGAATATTGGAGTGGGTTGTCATTTCCTTCTCCAGGGGATCTTCCCAACCCAGGGTTCTAACCCACTTCTCTTGTGTTTCCTGCATTGGCAGGTGGATTCTTTACCAGTGCACAATCTGGGAAGCCTGTTTTGTTTTTCCATACAAATTGCTTTTTTTTTGGTTCTAATTCTATGAAAAATGTCATTGGTAATAATTTGATAGTGATTGTACTGAATCTGTAGATTGCTTTGGATATTATAGTCATTTTCTCAAGATTGATTCTTCCAATCCAAGAACGTGATATATCTCTCCATCTATTAATGTCATCTTTTATTTCTTTCACTAGTATCTTGCAGTTTTCTGAGTATAGGCCTTTTACCTCTGTAGGTAGATTTATTTCTAAGTATTTTATCTTCATGATGTTATGGCAAATGGGATTGCTTTCTTCATTTCTTTTTCTGAACTTCTGTTGTTAGTGAATAATTTATGTGTTATTAATTTTGCATGCTGCAACTTTGCCAAGCACATTGATGAGCTCTAGTATTATTTCCGGTAGCATTCTTCAGATTCTCTATGTATAGTATCAGATCATCTGCAAACAATGACAGTTTTACTTATTTTCTGTCTGGATTCATTGTATTCTTCTTCTATGATTATTATGGCTAAGACTTCCAAAACTATACAGAATAAAAGTGAAGAAATTATTGTCTTGTTCCTGATCTTAGAAGAAATGCCTTCAGTTTTTACTGTCAATAATGATATTTTCTGTCAGTTTGTCATATATGACCTTTATTATATTGAAGTATATTCTTTCTATGTCCACTTTTTAAAGAATTTTTATCATAAATTGTATTGAATTTTGTCAAAAACTTTTTCTGCATCTATTGAGATGATCATATGGTTTTTATTGTTTAGCTTGTTAATATGGTATACCACATTCTTTTTGTTGTTGTTTGTTTGCTTGTTTTTAACTATATTGAAGAATTCTTGCACCCATGGCTTAAATCCTATTTGATCATGGTGTATGATCCTCTTAATATGTTGTTAGATTCAGATTGCTAGCATTTTATTGAGAAATTTTTTTTTTGTCTATGCTCATCAATGATATTTGCTGCAATTTATTTTTTTTGTGTGTGATATATTTGTCTGGTTTTGACAGGGTAACGGTGGCCATGCAGAGTGAGTTTGGGAGTGGTCTTTACTATACTTTTTGAGAGAGCTTCAGAAAGATCAATGTTTACTCTAAATGCTTAATAAAACTTGCCTGTGAAGCCATCTCATTCTCAAGCTTTGCTTGCTCAAGTTTTTAAATCACAGTCTTAATATCAGTACTTGTGATTTGTCTGTTTATATTTTCTATTTCATCTTAGTTCAGTCTGGGAAGTTTGTACCTTTCTAAAAATTTATCCACTTCTTTAGGTTGTCCACTTTATTGGCATATAGTTGGCTGTAGTAGCTTTACTTCCATGTATTTTTTTAATTTCATGGCTTCAGTTATTGTCTGCAGGGATTTTGAAGCCCTCAAATAAAGTTTGTCACTGCTTCCAATTTTTACCCTTCTATTTGCCATGAAGTAGTGGGACCAGAAGCCATGATCTTAGTTTTTTGAATCCTGAGTTTTAAGCTAGATTTTTCACTCTCCTATTTTATCCTCATCAAGAGGGTCTTTAGTTTCTCTTCATTTTCTGTCATTAGAGTCATATTATTTGCATATATTATGTTGTTGATATTTCTCCCATAATCTTCATCCCAGTTTGTGGTTTATTCAGCTAGACATTTCACTTGATATATTCTTAATTTAAGTTAAATAAGCAGAGTGAAAATAAACAGTTCTGACATATTCCTTGACCAATTTTGAACTAGTCAGTTGTTCAATATCCAGTTGTAACTATTGCTTTGTGACCTGCATTCAGTGGTCTGGTATTTCCATCTCTTTAAGAATTATCCACAGTTTGTTGTGATCCAGAGAGTCAAAAGCTTTNACATGGACTGTAGCCCACCAGGTTTCTTTGTCCATGATGTGTTCCAAGCAAGAATATTGGAGTGGGTTGTCATTTCCTTCTCCAGGGGATCTTCCCAACCCAGGGTTCTAACCCACTTCTCTTGTGTTTCCTGCATTGGCAGGTGGATTCTTTACCAGTGCACAATCTGGGAAGCCTGTTTTGTTTTTCCATACAAATTGCTTTTTTTTTGGTTCTAATTCTATGAAAAATGTCATTGGTAATAATTTGATAGTGATTGTACTGAATCTGTAGATTGCTTTGGATATTATAGTCATTTTCTCAAGATTGATTCTTCCAATCCAAGAACGTGATATATCTCTCCATCTATTAATGTCATCTTTTATTTCTTTCACTAGTATCTTGCAGTTTTCTGAGTATAGGCCTTTTACCTCTGTAGGTAGATTTATTTCTAAGTATTTTATCTTCATGATGTTATGGCAAATGGGATTGCTTTCTTCATTTCTTTTTCTGAACTTCTGTTGTTAGTGAATAATTTATGTGTTATTAATTTTGCATGCTGCAACTTTGCCAAGCACATTGATGAGCTCTAGTATTATTTCCGGTAGCATTCTTCAGATTCTCTATGTATAGTATCAGATCATCTGCAAACAATGACAGTTTTACTTATTTTCTGTCTGGATTCATTGTATTCTTCTTCTATGATTATTATGGCTAAGACTTCCAAAACTATACAGAATAAAAGTGAAGAAATTATTGTCTTGTTCCTGATCTTAGAAGAAATGCCTTCAGTTTTTACTGTCAATAATGATATTTTCTGTCAGTTTGTCATATATGACCTTTATTATATTGAAGTATATTCTTTCTATGTCCACTTTTTAAAGAATTTTTATCATAAATTGTATTGAATTTTGTCAAAAACTTTTTCTGCATCTATTGAGATGATCATATGGTTTTTATTGTTTAGCTTGTTAATATGGTATACCACATTCTTTTTGTTGTTGTTTGTTTGCTTGTTTTTAACTATATTGAAGAATTCTTGCACCCATGGCTTAAATCCTATTTGATCATGGTGTATGATCCTCTTAATATGTTGTTAGATTCAGATTGCTAGCATTTTATTGAGAAATTTTTTTTTTGTCTATGCTCATCAATGATATTTGCTGCAATTTATTTTTTTTGTGTGTGATATATTTGTCTGGTTTTGACAGGGTAACGGTGGCCATGCAGAGTGAGTTTGGGAGTGGTCTTTACTATACTTTTTGAGAGAGCTTCAGAAAGATCAATGTTTACTCTAAATGCTTAATAAAACTTGCCTGTGAAGCCATCTCATTCTCAAGCTTTGCTTGCTCAAGTTTTTAAATCACAGTCTTAATATCAGTACTTGTGATTTGTCTGTTTATATTTTCTATTTCATCTTAGTTCAGTCTGGGAAGTTTGTACCTTTCTAAAAATTTATCCACTTCTTTAGGTTGTCCACTTTATTGGCATATAGTTGGCTGTAGTAGCTTTACTTCCATGTATTTTTTTAATTTCATGGCTTCAGTTATTGTCTGCAGGGATTTTGAAGCCCTCAAATAAAGTTTGTCACTGCTTCCAATTTTTACCCTTCTATTTGCCATGAAGTAGTGGGACCAGAAGCCATGATCTTAGTTTTTTGAATCCTGAGTTTTAAGCTAGATTTTTCACTCTCCTATTTTATCCTCATCAAGAGGGTCTTTAGTTTCTCTTCATTTTCTGTCATTAGAGTCATATTATTTGCATATATTATGTTGTTGATATTTCTCCCATAATCTTCATCCCAGTTTGTGGTTTATTCAGCTAGACATTTCACTTGATATATTCTTAATTTAAGTTAAATAAGCAGAGTGAAAATAAACAGTTCTGACATATTCCTTGACCAATTTTGAACTAGTCAGTTGTTCAATATCCAGTTGTAACTATTGCTTTGTGACCTGCATTCAGTGGTCTGGTATTTCCATCTCTTTAAGAATTATCCACAGTTTGTTGTGATCCAGAGAGTCAAAAGCTTTAGTATAGTCAATAAATTCCATTGCTTTCTCTATGATCCAATGAATGTTGGCAATTTGATCTCTGGTTCCTCTCCCGTTTCAAAACCCAACTTGTACATGTGGGATTTCTTGATTCACATTCTGCTGAAGTGTAGCTTGAAGGATTTTCAGTATAACCTTGCTAGCATATGAAGGGAGTGCAATTCTACAGTAGTTTGAATATTCTCTGGCATTGCCCTTCTTTGGGGTTGGAATGGAGACTGACCTTTCCCAGTCCTGTGGCCATTGTTGAGCTTTCCACATTTGACGTGTTGAGTTCAGCACTTCAGCAACACCACTTTTTAGGATTTGAAATAACTCAGCTGTAATTCCATCACCTCAAATGCCTTTTTCAAGGTAATGCTTCCTAAGGCCCACTTGACTTCAGACTTCAGGATATCTGGCTCTAGGTGAGTGACCACACCATCATGGTTATCATGGTTAAGATCTTTTTTTTGTATAGTTCTGTGCTTTCTTGTCACATCTTAATCTCTTATTCCTCTCTTATATCCTTACCGTTTCTGTCCTTTATCATGTCCATCCTTGCATGAAACGTCCCCTTGGTATCTGATCCTGATGAGATTGCTAAGCTTTCCCATTCTATTGTGTTCTTCTATTTTTTGGCACTGTTCAACTACATACACACATATGAGTTTTATTTATCATTTATCTAAAATTATATATATACATATATATAGTGTGTGTATGTATGTGTGTGTGTACATACATATATATTTGTATACATATATATCCACAGAAAATGAAATCAGTATCTCAAGCAATATCTACCCTCTTATGTTCACTGTATCATTGTTTGCAATAGGTAAGTCATGGAAATGACCTAGATGTCTGTTGAGAAATAAATGGATAAAGAAAATGCAGAATATATATATATATATATATAATATGTAATATATATTATATAATGTTATTTAGTTATAAATAAATAAAATCCTGGACATTTTTGATAACACAGATGAAACTGAGGAGTATTAAGTGGAAAAAAAAAAAGAAAAAGACAAAGAAAGACAATATTTGTATGATCTCAGTTATATGTAAGAATCTTATAAAAGTGAACATTATAGCACTGAATAGTAGAACAACAGCTACCAGTAGCTGGGAGGCATAGGAAATGGTTCCTGCTAGTCAATGACCCCAAACTTTCAGTGTGAAGAAGAGAAGGCCTGGATGTATTTAATGGGCTAGCAGACAGCATGGTGACTATACCTAATACTATTATATTGCATACTAGAAATTTTCCAGAAGAGTATATCTTCCTACCCTAGTAGCTGTGTGTGGTAATGGATGCTGTGATTAGTTTGATTGTAGTCATTAGTTCATAAGTTTGCATATATCAAGTCAGCACATTGTACACTGAAAAATACATAAAATTCTTGTCAATTACACCTTAATAAAGCCTTAGGGGAAAGAAAGAAAAAATATAAACTTGAGATTATCCTTAAAGAAAGTTTGCAAATCCTCCCAAATTGATATCTGTTTTTCAGTGTGGTGTGGAAGAAAATAGGCTTGAATATATTGCAAAGCTAGAAAGTTTATCATCTCATTTCTGGGGTGATAAACTATAAAGGCATCTGAAAATGCCATCCATATTCTAGCAAAAGGAGATTTGGTAGTCACCACTATTGTTAATAACATTTTTTATTCCTAAAATTTTGAGTCAACATGCTTACACTAATCATTTCAATCCTATTAAAATCACTCATTGTACATGTTACTATTGTCAGTTAATCCTATTTTTCTTTAAAATGGAGGTTGGAATTAACATTACACAACCATATATAAAGTATATAAACAACAAAGGTGTACAGCATAGCACAGGCACCTATACTGAACATTTTGTAATAAAACTACAAGGCAAAAGAATCTTAAACGGAAACAAAACAAAACTAAAGTCTACAAGGAAAAATCAAATATATTTGATATACATACATACATATGTATACATACATATATATTTGATATACATACAAATACAAATGTTTGAAATACACGCATATTTCACAGGAATCTGGTTTGCAAAGTGGAACCCAACTACAGACATGGTCTAAGAGCATCATTTTCTGGTCTCTTTTTTCACACAGATATCTTTTTCAGCCATATTTATCCCCAGTGGTAGTCATTTTCCATAACCTATGCTTGCATATGTTTGTTCTCAACAAAATTCATATTTTCCTAATATAAATGTTCTTTATCTAAAATAACCCCTTCTTTTTCACCCGTGAAATCTTACACAGTCCCCAGGTTGCTTTTAGAGTCACACTTGATCATTATACTCTCTTAACTACTTCTTTTTGTCAGTCTAATGCGAAACTTTCTTTAACTTCAGTTTTATTTTTCATTACCTTACCTTACTTTGTGAATTAAACCCAGAAAATCCAAATTAGAATTATATACACAATAGACTATCTATTAAAAAAAATAAACAGCTTGATTTGTGCCTTTAAAAATAATTTGATCAAGGTAAACTTAATTGGTGGAGAAACAAAGTTAGTAGCATTCCATATAATTTTGTAAGAGGAATTTCATTGGCTCATAGAGACCTCCAGAATACTCTATTTAAATATGAATAATAATAATCAATTGGCCTTGAGAAAGCAACATTGAAATATGAAATCATTTTAAGCTACAAATTTAAAATGTTGAAAATAATTGCAAATTAACCTGTTAAGTATTCTAACATTTCATGACTATGTAATTGTGTTCATATATAACACAAGTTAGAAAATTTTCTAAATTAATATTCAGAACATTTAAGAAACAAAATAATCCACTCTATACATAAAATTATTCTATTTTTATTGAACAATCATTTATGGTCAGTATCCTTTTCACCCTTCTCTGATATTAAGCTGTTGTAAGAGATAAGAGAATATGGAGAAAATTAGAGTGCAAGAGCTTAGAAATATTGCTATATATTCATTTGATTTTATATCATTTGCTTTGCCCATTTTTCTCATTTTTTCTCTTTTTCATTACTTTTCCCTCAACACTAGTGACTTCTCTGATTCACTGTTGGGTTTTTCATGATGAAAAATATCTGGTATGATGCCATTTATTTATAATGAAATTCTGAGCGTGGACTTTTCCGTAGATAATTGATCACAGGACATAAGCTGCTCATAGGTTTAATGAAAAAAAAAAAAAACCCATAGACTTGCTCTATTTACAGCATCTACATTTTCTCTTCATTGCGGCTGCCATTTAGTGTTTAACACTTAATAATTACTCATTATAATAATGAACTTATATGAAATAAGTTCATTTCTTATATTGCAGAAGCCCAGTCTTATGATTAATAGCAAACTTCCTTATTATAATGACATGGCCACTCAACCTACTTAGGGATTATGTCGATTTCCATCTCTAGAAAGTTAAAGAATTATTGTTTATTGTCTTTTGCTCTTGGAAATGACATGAATGGGTGGGGAAAGACTACTAAAACAAGCTTAACTCATTTAAATTTCAAATAATATTTTACAAAGGATTATATAGTTTAATTATAAGTCACATCTCCTTTATTTTGCTTGTAACATTTGAATTACAAATGCTAATCAGTTATTAAATTTAATATAATAAATATACACATCTAAAAAGTCAAATTATACTACCTGTGTTCTAACAAAAATCATTCTTCTCTTGTCCTTTTCCAGCCCTAATTCCTAATTCCTAGAGTCATTTTTTTCCCAAAATATTTCAACTGTTTTTTTTTTTTACTGTATATTCATGTCCACTATTTCCATGTAACTTTTACAGAGCTATTTCTTGATTTGTTTTACATATAGTCTTCCCCATATGGAAGTGTAAGTTTTACTTCTTTTACACACTTCCAACATAAACACACGAATGCTTATTTCACATAGAATTATGTGTCACTTCTGTTGTTGTCAGTGATTAATGATGGCTACCTGAATATTTTTCTAGTTATGCCAAATAATATAACATAACTACAATATCTTTTGCATATTTTTAACTTGGCACTAATGACTGCCTTACTTTTTCTTTTATTTAAATTATTTTTATAGTATCTGAAGAAAATGAATGTATTTAAATATTTTCAAATAAGTACCTGATCAACTGGATCTTTTTCCCTGGAACCAGGCATCTTTTAAATAAATAGCAGTACTTATTACACATGCTCTTGTTGTCTTGGGAATATTCCCATTTCCATGATCCCAGTGTTATCTGCCTCGTTTCCTTTCCTGGGTTCTATTTCTTGCTTTTCTGGTCTTCGACCTTAGGGCAGTGAGGGTAAAACCATTTGTGAGCTGTATATTTGGAGATCTATATTGATCTGCAAATGTCTTCTTTCAATAGAAGTTTAGATGATAATCTATTTCATGATTGGAAATTATCTGTCCCTCTTTTTAAGAGTTTTGATCCATTATGATTTGGCTTCCAGCTTTGCTATAAGAGAGTTATCCTCTCCAGATAATTTGTTCTGGTTCCTAGAAGATTTAGGACAAAAAAAAAAATTGTGTTCTAAAATTTTATAATACAATTCCATAGATCATTACAGACTTGTTTGTTTTGTTTTTCTTTAAAACTGTTTAAAAGTTATGTGAGTCATGGCATCCGTTCTCAGGCTGTTGGTCACGCACATTTATTGGAGGAAATCCTCACAACCTTACTCCTTCAACCTCAAGAGGGTTCGGTATCTCCCAGCATAGGAACAGCTTCCAGAAATGACCTTCTTCAGTATGCAGCTGGAATTTCATCATTTTTCACGTTTTCTCAACTGCCTTACCTCTCTTTATATATCATCCCCTTACATGATAAAATCTCATCTTTTTGTGTTTTATCTGCTTGTGAGCTGCTGAATTTTGCTAGATTTAAAATCTGTAATGACTGCCTCACACAGTCGCACAATTTTGTTTTATTTTTCACAGAGAAGATTTTTTTTCTTTTTTTCCTCTTCTCAAATCCCTTGATAATATCATTTGCTTATTATTTGCACTGAACCTAGCGGATCTTGAAAATCTTTACACTCTCATCTTTCAGTAGTGATTCATTTTCTATTCTTATTCCTTTGACATTTCCCTCTTATTCTTTTCATGTTCGTTGTCTTCCAACATTCCTGTTATTTAGATACTTAAACTAGACTTGAACTCATATCTTTAGTCTTCAATTTTCTTTATCTTTTTTTTTTTTTTTAATCCTAAGAGATTTTCTTCAGGTTCAGTTCAGTTCAGTCGTTCATTTGTGTCAAACTCATTGTGACTGCATGGATAGCAGCACGCCAGGCCTCCCTGTCTATCACCAATTCCCGGAGTTTACTCAAACTCACGTCCATTAAGTTGGTGATGGCGTCCAACTATCTCATCCTCTGTCATCCCCTTCTCCTCTTGCCCTCAATCTTTCCCAGCACTGAGGTCTTTTGCAGTGAGTCGCTTCTTCACATCAGGTGGCCAACGTATTAGAATTTCAGCTTCAACAGTGCTTCCAATGAATATTAAGGAGTGATCTCCTTCAGAATGGACTGGTTGGATCTCCTTGCAGTCCAAGGACTCTCAAGAGCCTTCTTCAACACCACAGTTCAAAAGCATCAATTCATCAATGCTCAGCTTTCTTTATAGTCCAACTCTCATATCCATACATGACCAATGAAAACAAAACAACAACATAGCTTTGACTAGATGGATCTTTGGCAAAGTAATGTCTCTGCTTTTTAATATCCTATCTAGGTTGGTCACAATTTTTCTCCCAAGGAGTAAGCGCCTTTTAATTTCAAGGGTGCAGCCACCATTGGCAGTGATTTTGAAGCCCCAAAAGATAAAGTTTGTACCTGTTTCCACTGTTTCCCCATCTATTTGCCATGAAGTGATGGGACCAGGTGCCATGATTTAGTTTTCTGCATGATGAGTTAAGTCAACTTTTCCACTCTCCTCTTCCACTTTCATCAAGAGGTTCTTTAGTTCTTCTTCACTTTCTGCCATAAGTGTGGTGTCATCTGCATATCTGAGGTTTTTGATATTTCTCTCAGCAATCTTGATTCCAGCTTGTGCTTCACCCAGTCCAGCATTTCTCATGGTGTACTCTATGTATAAGTTAAATTAGCAGGGTGACAATATACAGCTTTGATGTACTCCTTTACTGATTTGGAACCAGTCTGTTGTTCCACGTCTAGTTCTAACTGTTGCTTCCTGACCTGCATACATATTTCTCAGGAGGCAGGTCAGGTGTTCTGGTATTCCCATCTCTTGAAGAATTTCCCACAGTTTGTTGTGATCCACACAGTGAAAGGTTTTGGCATAGTCAAAAAATCAGAAGTGGATGTATTTCTGGAACTCTCACTTTTTCGATGATTCAGTGGATGTTGGCAAATTGAGGTCTAGTGAATAAAATGAGTGCAATTATGTGGTAGTTTGAGTGTTCTTTGACATTGGCTTTCTTTGGGATTGGAATTAATACTGACCTTTTCCAGTCCTAGGGCCACTGCTGAGTTCCCAAATTTGCTGGCATATTGAGTGCAGCACTTTCACAGCATCATCTTTTAGGATTTGAAATAGTTCAACTTGGATTCCATCTTCTTCACTAGCTTTGTTCATAGTAATGCTTCCTAAGGACTTGACTTTGCATTCCATCATATCTGGCCCTAGGTGAGTAATCATACCATGGTGGTTATCTGGGTCATTAATATATTTTTTGTATAACTCTTCTGTGTACTCCTGCCACTTCTTCTTAATATCTTCTGCTTCTGTTAGGTCCATATAGTTTCTGTCCTTTATTGTGCCCATCTCTACATGACATGCTCCCTTGGTATCTCTAATTTTCTTGAAGAGATCTGTAGTCTTATCCTATTTGTTTCCTCTAGTACTTTGCATTGATCACTGATGAAGGTTTTCTTATCTTTCCTTGCTATTCTTTAGAATTCTGCTTTCAAATGGGTATATTTTTCCTTTCTCCTTTGCTTTTCACTTCTCTTCTTTTCTTAGCTATTGGTAAGCCCTTCTCAGACAACCATTTTGCCTTTTTGTATTTTTTTTCCTTGGGTATTGTCTTGATCACTGCCCCTGTACAATGTCACAAATCTCTGTCCATAGTTCTTTAGGCACTCTGCCTATCAGGTCTAATCCCTTGAATCTATTTGTCACTTCCACTTTATAATTGTAAGGGATTTGTTTTAGGTCATACATGAATGGTCTAGTGGTTTTCCCTACTTTCTTCAATTTAACTCAAAATTTGACATTAAGGAGTTCATAATCTGAGCCACAGTCAGCTCCTTGTCTTGTTTTTGCTGACTGCATAGAGTTTCTCCATCTTTGGTTGCAAAGAATATAATCAATCTGATTTTGTTATTGACCATTTGGGGATGTCCATATGTATAGTCTTCTCTTGTGTTATTGGAAGAGGGTATTTTCTATGACCAGTGTATTCTCTTTTCAAAACTCTATTAGCCTTTGCTTTGCTGAACTCCCCAAGTTGCTAGGTGCCCAATATGCTACTGGATCAGTGGAGAAATAATTCCTGATGGAATGAAGAGACGGAACTAAAACAAAAACAACAGCTAGTTGTGGATGTGACTGGTGATTGAAATAAAACATGATGATGTAAAGAGCAACATTTCATAGGTACCTGGAATATTAGGTCCATGAATCAAGGCAAATTGGAAGTGGTCAAACAGGACATGGCAAGAGTGAACATCAACATTTTAGGAATCAGTGAACTAAAATGGACTGGAATGGGTGAATTTAACTCAGATGACCATTATATCTACTACTGTGGGCAGGAATCCCTTACAAGAAATGTAGTAGCTATCATAGTCAACAGGAGCCCAAAATGCATTACTTGGATGAAGTCTCAAAAACAACAAAATGATCTATTTCCAAGGCAAACCATTCAATATCACAGTGATCCAAGTTGTGTCAACCAGTAATGCTGAAGAAGCTGAAGTTGAATGGTTCTACAAAGACTTACAAGACTTTCTAGAACCAACACCCAAAAAAGATGTCTTTTTCATTATAGGGGACTGGAATGCAAAAGTAGGATATTTCCTTAGCTTTAAGTTTTTTCTACCAAATTTTGAATTCCTGCCATGATACTTTTATTCCAAAACTCTCTTTTTATGTTTTATGTGTTTTACTTTTCATTCTAAGGAAATCTTGTTTCATGGATGAGATATCTTATCTGACTGATATTTTGAGCATTGCATTTTTCTTTTCACTTTTGTAAGCTTCTCTGCCTTTTATGTTTCCTCAGGGTGCTTTTTGTTTTTGTTTGTTTTAGCCCTGTCTTTATAGTAGAAGTGCTACCTGCTCTCTGGCTTCATGGGAAAGAATTGCTAAGACACTTACTGGGGGCAAAGTTGGGGATGTGATGGTCTTAGTCAAACATTGGTACTAATGTTAATGGGTTGAGGCAAAGCCAAAGTGGTTTTTTGGAAAGGACTAAAAATGATTAGTAGTTTTGAGTATTTTCTTTTGTAACTATTTATTAACCAAGAGTGGAATCTCACTCGATATATACTTAGACTATAGTCTTTGCCTCTATCATTCTAGAAGACAAACAAGAAGAGGGGTGGAGCGATCACCATTTAAACTCAGAACTCCGTCTCTGTCCTTAAATTCTTTTGTGCCTGGTGTGCCCAAGTTCAGCCCTCTCTATTTCAAATTCCCAAGAAAGTAATGTCTCCTTTTTTGCTACCAGTGTGGAACATCTACCTGGGTGCTTATGACTTGGTAATTTATTTAACATAATCTTCCTTTTATAAAGAAGAGTCAGCAACCCTCACCTTCATACATGTCTGGTGCCTCCAGTTTTGAGGTTTAGGCGATGTTCTGCAAATGTGCTTCCCATAGCCTTTGCCCATGACAGGCAGCTAGGGTTCACTTTCCTCTAGTTTCCTGAGACAACTTCTAACATTCATCTACTTCCTCATCCCCACACTCTCTTGACATTTGAGGGGCTGTAATCCTCTTCTCAAGAATGTATTTTCCTTGAGTACTAAACCCTTTTAGTCCTTTCTGTGAAGTTTTGAGAGAAAGCAGGTAGAACATATTATTTCAAGCTACTGTTCAACCACAGTCATAAATATTCATACACCTCATCATTTTATGTATAAAGTAAAAATGGCTCTGGACCCTCAACCAGCATCAAGTTAATGCAGGAAGTTTAAGTGTATCCAGTTGTGAACCAGCAACTTAGGTTCAGAAAACCAAATAGGCTTTCATACTGTAATAGGAAAGAACACATCTGACTCCACATTAGATCTGTTCCTTTTTCTGTGCTTAATCATGCTGGCTCTGCATGTTTTGCCAAAGCACTTTGCCTATAGCCTGAAATATACAGAAAACCCATTTTTAAAGCCCTGACCTTTAAGAATCCATTCATATAGAGACAAAAAAGGTACATAACAGAGAGTAACATTGTCTTGTTGGAGGTTTACAGGAACACACTGACCTGACCTAGGTGGATAGCTGTAAGAACAAAGGATTCCTGCACTAAGAACTTTGCAACAACCAACCACATCCCTCCCTCACTTTGCCTTGAAAAATATATTTTTGAAACCCTTCCAGCAGTTTGGGGTTTTTTTAGGCACAAGCCACCCAATCCCATGGATAGCCTTCAATAAACTTTTCTCTTCTCCACAGTCTGGCATTTTGATCTGTTGGATCTCACTGTGTGTGGGGCTCAGGAACTTGCATTCAGTAACAACATTGGACAGTTGGTATTTCTGAATGTGTGTTTCCCAAGCCAGGTGAACCTGAAACTTTGGGGACAGGGTGCAGCAACCTGTGTTCATCAAGCTTCCATCTGGCTCAGGTGCCAGCCTGCAGCTGCACAAGGTCATACTTTCTTGAATAAGTACATGGACTTTGTTGTCATACACTTTACTGACATATGTTTGCTTGTTATTAGATTAGTGTTTCTGATGGTATTTTATCTCTTTGCATATTGATATTATTTATTATGTGATATATTTTATTGCTTTAAAATATTATATTTACTATTTGATGGAAGTTGCTAACTGCAGCCTGGTAGGCTACAGTCCATAGGGTCTCAAAGAGTCAAACGTGACTGAACAACTGAGCGTGTATGTACACACACAGTTCCTAACCTTTTATGAATTTTCTTCTTTGAGAATCCCTGATAATTTTCCCTGTCTTTTATAGGCTTACAATTTGACAAATTTTATCAGAATTTCTCCAGTTTCAGCTTATCATATCTCTTGTCAAGCAATTTAAAAGATCATATTTATTTAGTGTATATGTAGATAAATATCATTTTAATTTTTAATTATCATAACAAAAGCATCACATACCAAATATGTTTCTCTTTTATTTACTTAATAATTTAAACAGCATTAATACTGTGTTTCAAACATTAGGATAAGTGTTGAATTTTGAACTTTAAATAAATAATAGAGATAAATAGCTAGATATGGACCTTTCTTTAAAATATCAGATATGATTGTTGCAGAAATTTAGAAGACTCATTCTACTATCTTGAAAATTTCTTTTTTCATGGAAGAAAGTATTATTTAGGTCTTTATTGCTACCACAAATTTGAATGTCTCTCCAATAAAGAATTCTGTCCAAACTAGTCAATGCTCAAGTGTACTTTGAGTCAGGAGATGAGAGAGATAGTATTTCTTCTTTCTAAACTTAATTTCAAACGGAACCAGAGAGAGAATAAAGTAAAATTTAAAATAAAATTTCATTTATGAATGTTTTTCTAAATTATTCCATAATCATTCAGTTTTACTTTAGGAGGATTCGCCAGCAGCTCAGCAGCAAAGAATCTGCCTAAAATGAAGGAGATGTGCATATGTTCCCTGGGTCATGAAAATCCTTTGGAGAAGGAAATAGCAACCCACTCCAGTATTCTTTCTCATCTAGGAAATCCCATGGACTGAGGAACTTGGTGGACTACAATCCATGAGGTCTCAAAAGTACTGAACACAACTTAGCAATTAAACACATAACGGAAAAAGTGTCAAGGTATGATGATCTCAATATAAAATTGAGAAACAATAGAGATGAAATAATAGAGATAAAAAAGAGATCCTTTCATAGAATGAAAAAGTACCTTAACTAGATACAACATAAAGAAAGCCACCATGGAGAGATTCTAATGGAGGTGATGTCATAGTATAAGATAACACTAGTGGGATATTCTTATGCAAGTGATAATACAATTTACTGAACAAACTCCTTGAAACAACTGTGGCAAAAACTTATGCAGATAAATTTATTGCATTAGTACTTAAGGGACACATTCCAAAGTTGAATTAATAAAACAACAAAATCCATTCACTTAAAATATGTTAGCTTCTGTCCTGTTTTGCCGTCATTTTTCTTTCTTGCACATAGGCACTAGTGAAAGATAATAATGCTATAAAACCTATTTTATAGCACAAAGAGATGACTGTATGTCACCAACCATGTTTTACAGCATGTGTCAGCCAAAGCTATTGTTGGATTGACTTACTTTATATTTCAGATGGAACATATTTTAAAATTAAATAAAAACTGCTGTTAGCATGAATCAATCTCAGAGAGCCAAGCAAATGTGTTTCCTATACCTGAAAAAAAAAATCCATTTTTCAGGAAGGCATAGTATGGTTGTCTCTGCTCTGAAAAAAAAAAATCCATTTTTCAGGAAGGCATAGTATGGTTGTCTCTGCTGAAAGGTGTCCGGTCTTGCTTTTCTCTTCATAGGTAACCCTAGATTAGAGATGGCTTAGAAAATAATTTAATGTATTTTGACAAGTGCCTTTAAGTGCTACAAAATATTATTAAATCTGAAATGTAGTATTAAGTCCCTTGTCTTTATATTACTTGTCTGATATCTAAATCAACTAGAATGGTTTATATTGCTATTCCTCTTATAATTGGAAAATTGGAAACATCTGGGTGAGTAGTGTAAACATGTTTCAAAATCTCCTATCAACTTAAAGAGATACTCATCTGCTAGGAGAATAGTAAACATCTGGACACACATGCTACACTGTGTATACTGTGAACATTCTCAAGTGGTTAGGTGATCTACCCAAAATAAATATCTAAAGAAAAGAAAAAAAAAGTATATATATATATATACATATATGATTCAAAAAGATGTGAGAAAAATCATTAAATTTGACTTCTGGCCCATTAATTAATTAGCCACGTAATATTCAAGAGTTGTTTTGTTCTGTCTTATCTCTTGGTTTAAAGAGGAGTATTATTATGACACTGAAGTTAGACCACGCAATCTTTCAGGGTCAGTTACTCTCCATCTCTGTTACTATTTTACTTCATGGTTGTCCCCAACTTTAACAAGATATATACCGTATCATTTCATTTTTCCCTCATGAATAAGTCAGGGACCTGACAGACACAAAGGATATCCTAAAAATACATGACTAGAAGTAAGTCAAGTAACATGAAGTAAGGCAACATAAATCAAGTCACAAAGGTGTGGGCAGGACGTAGGAAAATGAGAAAAGAATTGTATTCTGGACTATTAAATCTGGATCATTACTACACCTAGATCTAGAGGAAAAAATAGAGGGCATAATTATTGGAACATAGGAAGAGAAGGGTCAGTTCAGTTCAGTTCAGTCACTCAGCCGTGTCTGACTCTTTCCAATCCCATGAACCGCAGCACGCCAGGCCTCCCTGTCCATCACCAGCTCCCGGAGTTCACTCAGACTCACTTCCATCAAGTCAGTGATGCCATCCAGCCATCTCATCCTCTGTCACCCCCTTCTCCTTCAGCCCCAAAACCCTCCCAGCATCAGAGTCTTTTCCAATGAGTCAACTCTTTGCATGAGGTGGCCAAAGTACTGGAGCTTCAGCTTCAGCATCATTCCTTCCAAAGAAATCCCAGGGCTGATCTCCTTCAGAATGGACTGGTTGGATCTCCTTGCAGTCCAAGGGACTCTCAAGAGTCTTCCCCAACACTACACTTCAAAAGCATCAATTCTTCAGCACTCAGCCTTTTTCACAGTCCAACTCTCACATCCATACATGACCAGTGGAAAAACCATAGCCTTGACTACACAAACCTTAGTCGGCAAAGTAATGTCTTTGCTTTTGAATATGCTATCTAGGATGGCCATAACTTTTCTTTCAAGGAGGAAGCATCTTTTAATTTCATGGCTGCAATCACCATCTGCAGTGATTTTGGAGCCCCCAAAAATAGTCTGACGCTGTTTCCACTGTTTCCCCATCTATTTCCCATGAGGTGATGGGACTGGATGCCATGATGTTCATTTTCTGAATGTTGAGCTTTAAGCCAACTTTTTCACTCTCCACTTTCACTTTCATCAAGAGGCTTTTTAGTTCCTCTTCACTTTCTGCAATAAGGGTAGTGTCATCTGCATATCTGAGGTTATTGATATTTCTCCCAGCAATCTTGATTTCAGCTTGTGTTTCTTCCAGTCCAGCGTTTCTCATGATGGACTCTGCATATAAGTTAAATAAGCAGGGTGACAATATACATCCTTGAGGTACTCCTTTTCCTAATTGGAACCAGTCTGTTGTTCTATGTCCAGTTCTAACTGTTGCTTCCTGATTTGCAGGTGGTCTGGTATTCCCATCACTTTCAGAATGTTCCATAGTTGATTATGATCCACACAGTCAAAGGCTTTGGCATAGTCAATAAAGAAGAAAGAGACGTTTTTCTGGAACTTTCTTGCTTTTTCTATGATCCAGCAGATGTTGGCAATTTGATCTCTGGTTCCTCTGCCTTTTCTGAAACCAGCTTGAACGTCTGGAAGTTCACAGTTCATGGATTGCTGAAGCCTGCCTTTGAGAATTTTGAGCATTACTTTATTAGCATGTGAGATGAGTGCAATTGTTCTGTAGTTTGAGAATTCTTTTGCATTGCCTTTCTTTGGGATTGTAATGAAAACTGACTTTTTCCAGTCTTGGGGCCACTGCTAAGTTTTCTAAATATGCTGGCATATTGAGTGCAGCACTTTCACAGCATGATCTTTCAGAATTTGAAACAGCTCAACTGGAATTCCATCACCTCCACTAGCTTTGTTCATAGTGATGCTTTCTAAGGCCCACTTGACTTCACATTCCAGGATGTCTGGCTCTAGATGAGTGATCACACCATCATGATCATCTTGGAAATGAAGATCTTTTTTTGTACAGTTCTTCTGTGTATTCTTGCCACCTCTTCTTAATATCTTCTGCTTCTATTAGGTCCAGATCATTTCTGTCCTTTATCGAGCCCATCTTTGCATGAAATGTTCCCTTGGTGTCTCTAATTTTCTTGAAGAGATCTCTAGTGTTTCCCATTCTGTTGTTTTCCTTTATTTCTTTGCATTGATCGCTGAGTAAGGCTTTCCTATCTCTTCTTGCTGTTCTTTGGACTCTGTATTCAGATGCTTGTATCTTTCCTTTTATCCTTTGCTTTTTGCTTCTCTCTCTCTCTCTCTCTCTTTTTTTTTTTTTCACAGCTCTTCTTTTCACAGCTGTTTGTAAGGCCTCCTCAGAGAGCCATTTTGCTTTTTTGCATTTCTTTTCAATGGGGATGGTCTTGATCCCTCTCTCCTGTACAATGTCACGAACCTCCATCCATAGTTCATTAGGCACTCTATCTATCAGATCTAGTCTGTTAAATCTATTTCTCACTTCCACTATATAATCATAAGGGATTTGATTTAGGTCATATCTGAATGGTGTAGTGGTTTTCCCTACTTTCTTCAATTTAAGTGTGCATTTGGCAATAAGAAGTTCATGATCTGAGCCACAGTCAGCTCCTGGTCTTGTTTTTGTTGATTCTATAAAATTTCTCCATCTTTGGCTGCAATAATATAATCAGTCTGATTTTAGTGTTGACCATCTGGTGATGTCCATGTATAGAGTCTTCTCTTGTGTTGTTGGAAGAGGGTGTTTGCTATGACCAGTGCATTTTCTTGGCAAAATTTTATTAGTCTTTGCCCTGCTTCATTCCATATTCCAAGGCCAAATTTTCCTGTTACTCCAGGTGTTTCTTGACTTCCTACTTTTGTATTCCAATCCCCTAGAATGAAAAGGACATATTTTTTGGGTGTTAGTTCTACAAGTTCTTGTAGGTCTTCATGGAACCGTTCAACTTCAGCTTCTTCAGCATTATTGGTTGGGGCATAGACTTGGATTAGCATGATATTGAATGATTTGCCTTGGAAACGAACAGAGATCATTCTGTCATTTTTGAGGTGGCATTCAAGTACTGTATTTTGGGCTCTTTTGTTGACCATGATGGCTACTCCATTTCTTCTAAGGGATTCCTGCTCAGAGTAGTAGATATAATGTTCATCTGAATTCAGTTCACCGTGCCAGTCCATTTTAGTTTGCTGATTCCTAGAATGTCGACGTTCACTCTTGCCATTTCCTGTTTGGCCACTTCCAATTTGACTTGATTGATAGACCTGACATTCCAGATTCCTATGCAGTATTGCTCTTTACAGCATCAGACCTTGCTTCTATCACCAGTCACATCCACAACTGTGTATTGTTTTTGCTTTGGCTCCATCCCTTCATTCTTTCTGGAGTTATTTCTCCACTGATCTCTAGTAGCATATTAGGCACCTACTGACCTGGGGAGTTCCTCTTTCAGTATCCTATCATTTTGGCTTTTCATACTGTTCATGGGGTTCTCAAGACAAGAATACTGAAGTGGTTTGCCATTCCCTTTTCCAGGGTACCTCATTGTGTCAGACCGCTGCACCATGCCCACCTGTCTTGGGTGGCCCGCAGGGCATGGCTTAGTTTCATTGAGTTAGACAAGGCTGTGGTCCTAGTGTGATTAGATTGACTAGTTTTCTGTGATTATGATTTCAGTGTGTTTGCCCTCTTGCAACATCTGCCATCTTACTTGAGTTTCTCTTACCTTGTACACGGTAAGAACGTGGACAGCTGTGAAGATGCACAGAGCACAGGCGGCTGTGATGACGTGCAGAGTCGGCCAAGAGGAGCTATCCCACATTCGAGGTCAGGGGCGGAAGTCTGGAGGACACCACCCCTGAGGGGCAGCAGCTGAGTGGACCTACCCCACGTCCGAGCTCAGGGGTGACGGCAGGGAGGAGTTACCCCACGTCCGAGGTCAGGGGTGGCACCCTAGAGGAGCTACCCTGTGTCCGAGATCAGGGACAGTGGCCGAGAGTGCCAGGCTGAGAGCGCAGGAGCAGCCGAGAGGAGCTACCCCCACCCAAGGCCAGGGGTGCTGGCAGCAAGTAGGTACCCCACGTCTAAGGAGCGGTG
The DNA here is from genome assembly GCA_006410615.1 of Neotragus moschatus. Taxonomy (NCBI): domain Eukaryota; kingdom Metazoa; phylum Chordata; class Mammalia; order Artiodactyla; family Bovidae; genus Neotragus; species Neotragus moschatus. Next base: position 49,474 of record SJYA01005227.1, read on the forward strand.
GCTGCGCTGGCACTGGAAGGCCTAGAGGAGCTATTCCACATTCAAGGTTGAGAGGGGCGGTGGTGAGGAGATACCCCTTGAAGAGGCTGCACTTTACTGGAGCAGCCGTGAAAAGATACCCCATGTCCAAGGTAAGAGAAATCCAAGTAAGACGGTAGGTGTTGCAAGAGGGCAGACACACTGAAACCATAATCACAGAAAACTAGTCAACCTAATCACACTAAGTTCACAGCCTTGTCTAACTCAATGATAATGTGTAGCTTCTAAAAACTGTCTTGATATTGTGTAACAAGCCACCCTCTGTGTTCACTGAGTATCTATACAAAACTTGGCTACCGGGCAAGTAGTTTATGGTCTTTACTTCCGTAGAAATAACTGTGGATGAGGACACTAACTTGCAATCTGTTGTTCAGAAACCAACATATCATGTCATCTATTTATTTAAGAAACAAAATTTGTTAATGATGAAAGGAGAGGTACAAAAAGGAACTTACATGAAAGTGACATAATTAAGGGAGAAATAAAAAATTACCTTGGAGAAAAGGTTTGACCTATTTCTTGCACTTTAAGAATACAGCTTTTAAAAAGTTTTAGAAAACAAAACAATCTTAACATTTCTAGTTGTAATGTGTGTCAAAAAATCAGTTGGTTTCAAAAGTGATGTTCTGAATCTCCAGCTTAAAAAATCCTTGTAACTTAGGAAATAAGTGATAGAAGAAAAGAAAAATTTTAGCATACTTAAAAACAAACAAACAAACAAAAAACTAGTAAAAAGAGAAATAAATAAAAAATCAAAAAAAGCAGAAATTGTTTGCATCTGTATAAATTCAATGTATAAGAATAAAGTGAAAAACTAGAATTGAGTATTTCAACCAGTGCTAAGACATCATAACAAAGCTTTCTGCCTATGTTCATTACAAGGCACAGAGATAAATGAAGACAGAGGAAAACCACAGTCAGTAGAAACACAAATCTGTCCCTTAATCTGCTTGTGAATCCAAGGGGTTGAAGTCTTTCAAAATGAAGCCAAATCTTTGAGTCAGATAAATTACATTCCAAGAGATATTAGTGACTTTCTATGGGTTATAACAGGATTATCAAAGAGCTAGAGAAAATTTGCCATGGGAAAAAGTTATTGATTTTTAAAATTTGAAATAGAGAGGAGAGTATTCAATTGTGTGTCATTGCAACTTTTTTTTCATAGAACCTATTATGAAGGAATCAATTTTATTTTCATTTTTTACTAGGTGAGTAATGTTGTTATGAATTTCATTGACATGCTTCTTGCTATGCAAGCATTTCTGTTGGATATATAACTAAGAGTGAAATTCCTGGCACTTCAGGTATATTTATATTTAAATTTAGAATGTAAGCTAATTTCCAATTAATGCTTCCATCAGCAGTGCTTGAAGTTGCTCTGTATTATCACCAGCATGCAGTACTGCTAATCTTTAATTTTTTGGATATTCTGAACAGTTAGTAGTGGCATTTCAACGCAGTTTTTAAATTTTAGTTTGTAATTCTCATTTGTTAAAGAGATTGGATGCCTTTTTGTATGCTAAATGGCTTTTCAAATACTTTTTTGGTGAACCATCTGTTCAAATCTCTTGCAAATACTTTTCCTCCTGAACCACCTGACATTTTTTCCCCCCTAGAATTGCTCTTGTTCAGTCGCTAAGTCCTGTCTGACTCTGTGACCCCATGAATTGCAGTATGCCAGGCTTCCCTGTCCTTCACTATCTTCTGGAATTTGCTCAAGTCATATCTATTGAGTTGGTGATGCTATCCCACCATCTCTTCTTCTGTTGCCATTTTCTTATATTAGGAGTTAATTTTATATTCTGGTTGTGAGGCTACTGTTGGTTATATATGTTGCAAACATTTTTACCACTTTGAATTTTAATTTTTCACTCTCATTTTTTAAAATAATTTTTAAAAATGAATAATTAATTTTAATAGACTGATTTATCTATCCTTTATTTTTTATGATTAGTACTTTGGGGACTTTCAAGTCTTTTCAAAGATTTTCTCTATTCCAAGTTTATAAAAACACTATATTTCCCAAAAGCTTTATTAATTTTCATTTTAAAATCTTAAAGGTACCTACAACTTAATGTTTGAATATGAAATGAGGGAAGGGTTAATTTTTTTTTTTTTTTGGTGGGGAGTATCTAATGGAACCCAAATCTACTATTTCTCTCTGCTCTGCAATGGTGTATGTTCATTTATCAAGTATCTACATGATCTTTTTCTGTACTTTGTATCTCTCCAATTTCTCAATATAGAAACATTTACTCAGTAGTAAATATCAAACTTTGTAAGTCTTGATACTCAATACAAAGAAGTCAATCATTCAGTCCTATACAAAAGCTATGGGAAAAATACTACATAACTGTGTTATTTTAAAATAACTATTTTCCTGTATTTTGTGATAGTTGTGTTGTCAACTTTAAAAGGATAAGGATAATGTATTTTGTTTTATTATTCAACATAAGCATTTATTTTTCTACATACTTCCTACATGCCAAAAATAAATTTTATTTTGTTCTCAAAATGGATTAAGTTGATTATTAAAGTATAACTGTAATTTTCTCTCAGAAATTTTAAAGTTTTACCTTTGTCTGACTACTCTTCTTTGAATTTCTGAGAAAGTAAACAGTACCTAACCATCTTCCTTCCTCTCTACATTCAGTTTCTTTCATAATTTTGTCTTTTTCATCACCACAAAATATTTTTAATTTGAGAAGGATTTTTCTGAATGTGAGTCATTATTATTAGTCAAGATAGATAGATTTTTTTGAAACTTAAACTCAAGAAAATATTCTTCTGTGATTTACTTCATTATCTACTTCTTTTTCCTTTGTTTTATGATTGTACAATTATTAATGGTCCTGGGACACCTCTTGTCTTCTATCTATGGCTTTCAATTTTCCTCTCTCTCTCTCTCTCTCTCTCTCTCTCTCTTTTTTTGATAAACTTATCTTTCAAAGGCAAAATAATGGGATATTGAATGAGGAATTCTCCAGGTAAGTAGGTGCCCAATATACTACTGGAGATCAGTGGAGAAATAACTCTAGAAAGAATGAAGGGATGGGGCCAAAGCAAAAACAATACCCAGCTGTGGATGCGACTAGTGATAGAAACAAAGTCCGATGCTGTAAAGAACAACATTGCATAGGAACCTGGAATGTCAGCTCCAGGAATCAAGGCAAATTGAAACTGGTCAAACAAGAGATGGCAAGGGTGAATGTCGACATTCTAGGAATCAGCGAACTAAAGTGGACTGGAATGGGTAAATTTAACTCAGATGACCATTATATCTACTACTGCAGGCAGGAATCCCTCAGAAGAAATGGAGTAGCCATCATGGTCAACAAGAGTCCAAAATGCAGTACTTGGATGTAATCTCAAAAGCGACAGAATGATCTCTGTTCGTTTCCAAGGCAAACCATTCAATATCATCAAGTCTATGCCCCAATTAGTAACTCTGAAGAAGCTGAAGTTGAATGTTTCTATGAAGACCTACAAGAACTTGTAGAACTAACACACAAAAAAGATGTCCTTTTCATTCTAGGGGACTGGAATGCAAAAGTAGGAAATCAAGAAACACCTGGAGTAACAGGCAAATTTGGCCTTGGAATGCGTAATGAAACCAGGGCAAAGACTAGTAGGGTTTTGCCAAGAAAATGCACTGGTCATAGCAAACACCCTTTTCCAACAACACAAGAGAAGACTCTACACATGGACATCAGCAGATGATCAACATTAAAATCAGATTGATTATATTCTTTGCAGCCAAAGATGGATAAACTCTATAGAGTAAGCAAAAAAAAGACGAGGAACTGACTGTGGCTCAGATCATGAACTCCTTATGAACTCCTTATTGCCAAATTCAGACTTAAATTGAAGAAAGTAGGGAAAACCGTTAGACCATTCAGATATGACCTAAATCAAATCCCTTATGACTATACAGTTGAAGTGAGAAATAGATTTAAGGGCCAAGATCTGGTAGATAGAGTTCCTGATGAACTATGCAATGAGGTTTGTGACATTGTACAGGAGACAGGTACAAGACCATCCTCATGGAAAAGAAATGCAAAAAAGTAAAATGGCTGTCTGGGAAGGCCTTACAAATAGCTGTGAAAAGAAGAGATGTGAAAAGCAAAGGAGAAAATGAAAGATATAAATATCTGAATGCAGAGTTCCAAAGAATAGGAAGAAGAGATAAGAAAGCCTTCTTCAG
>SJYA01005228.1:1333-26860 GCA_006410615.1 Neotragus moschatus
ACACTCATTTTAATGCTAATGTAAGTGGTACCATTTTAAATCTAGAAAGATGGTGCTGATGAACCTGTTTGCAGGGCAGCAATGGAGACGCAGATATAGAGAACAGACTTGTGGACTCAGTGGGGGAAGGCGAGGGAGGGACAAGCTGAGAGTAGCATTGAAACATACACGCCACCACGTGCAAAACAGACAGCCTGTGGAAAATTGCTGTTATGACCCAGAAAGCTCAAACCTGGTGCTCTGGAACAGCCTAGAGGTTGGGATGGGGTGGGAGGTGGGAGGAGGTTCAAGAGGAAGGAGACGTGTATATACTTATGGCTGATTCATGCTGATATATGGCGGAAACCAACACAATATTGTACAGCAGTTATCCTCCAATTAAAAAAAATTTTTTTTAATTGAACTGTTTTATACATTCATTTTTGATATGTTAGTGATACAAGGAAAGTAATTTTTATATTGAATTTAAAGTCTTTGATAAATTCATAGTTGATATTGGTAACTGTTACATGTAAACTTGAAAAGGAGGTGTAGTTTTCAGTTGCTGGGATCAGTGTTCTATATATGTTATAAGGTCAAGTCTGATAATCACATTGTTCAGATTTTCCATATCCTTACAGATTTTTGTATGTGCATTCTATCAGGTATTGAAAAGTGTTAAAAAATCTTTTAAAATTCAAGTTTTCTATTTCTATTTTTAGATCTGTCAATTTTTGCTTTATAGATTGAGGCTTATTATTAGGTAGATATGACCGCCAAACTTTTATAACTTCCACATCATCTCTTTCCCTTTGGGAATTCTTCTTGCCTTTAAAGTCTGTTATGTCTGATAATAAAATAGTTACTGTATCTTTCATTTGCGTGGAGTTTGCAGTTTATCTTTCTCTATCCTCTTACTTTCAATCTCCCGGGTCTTTATTAAGCTTGTAGTGTCCCTTGTAGTGAGTATGTTAGTCACTTGGTAGTGTCTGACTTTGCGACCCATGGATTGGTACCTGCCAGGCTCCTCTGTCCATGGGAATTTCCAGGCAAGAATACTGGAGTAGGTTGCCACTTCCTTCTCCAGGGGGTCTCTCTGACCCAGGGATCGAACTCTTGTCTCCCACACTGCAGGCAGACTCTTTACTGTCTGAACCACTAAGGCAGATGTATAAGCAGACTAGTATCCCTTGTAAGCAGAATATAGTTGTTTTTATCCAGCCTCACTACTTTGGTTTTTCAACTGAACCATATGGCCTATTTAAATTTAATGTAATTACCCTGTTTTCTGTCTGTCCCAGCACTTTTCTGTTCTTAGTTTCGTCTTTCTTGTGTGCTTTTGTGTTAAATGCTTTGATTATATCTATCCCCTATCACCTCCTTGTTTTGCTGCCCTCATGGTGACTTCCTGTATCAGTCGCTCAGTCGTGTCAGACTTGTTGCAACCCCACAGACTGCAGTCCTCCGGGCTTCCTTGCCCGTGGGACTCTCCAGTCAAAACCGTGGAATGGAGTGCTATTTCTCTCTCCATCTGCGGTGACTATCTAGAGATTAGAACATCCCTCCTTGACTCATTAAAACTAATACAAATAAGTCCTTTTCCCACTTCCTAAACGATATGAGGAATTTAGGATTCTGTAACATCTTTTACCCCATCCCAATTTGTATACGATTGTTTTCAAATTTTCCATATGTTTTAAACCACATATCACCGTGGTTGATTTTTATAGCCAATATTCGGTTAGATTTGCCATTTAGATTTATTTACTTACCATTTAGTTTGTTCTTCATTCTTAATGAGTCTCTAAGCTATCACATAAAATCGTTTTCTTCATCCCAGAATTGCTTCCTTTAATATTTACTCTATTAAGAGTCTACTGGTGATGAATTCCCTCAAATTTTCATTTATCTCAAATTATGTTATTAGCTTAATTTTTAAAGAATATTCACTGGCTATTTTCTTCCAGCACTTTGAAAATATAATTATTTTACTGACCCAACAACTGATTGAATTAAGAACTAGTAAATGAACAAATAAGTAAATAAAGCAGCGAAAGCATGGGGTTATATAGGTGACAATGAGTAATCCCACTTGTCTGGGGCGTAAGGAATTCAGAAAAGGAGGCCAAAATGTGGAGAAGTATACACATCCACACATCCACACACACACGTACACATACACGTACACACATACGTGCAGGAACAAGGTCTCAGATCTAATGCATTCATCAATGAAAAAGTAAAAGTGTTAGGTGCTCAGTTGTGTCTGACTCTTTGTGATCACATGGACTGTAGCCCAGGAGGCTCCTCTGTTCATGGGGATTCTTCAGGCAAGAATATTGGATTGGGTAGCCATTCCCTTTGCCAGGGGATCTTCCCAATCTGGGGATGGAACCTGAGTCTCTTGCATTGCAGGCAGATTCTTTACCATCTGAACCACCATAAATGTGCATTAATTTATTACATAATTTATTTCTATAATTAAAATCTTATTATAATAGATTCTGGCTATACAAAATGAATAAAATGTTTCTTTAATTGTTCTGAGGGGAGTTTATAATCTAGCAGATAAGTATATATTTGTTTATTTAAAAGGTAACTTAATGCTACTTTGAATCTTTCTTAAGGACCAACCACACTTTCATAACTTTTAGAAAAGTCACTATATGTATTTACATAGACCCATATAGCAAGTCTACAGACTACTGCTGCTGCTGCTGCTGCTAAGTCGCTTCAGTTGTGTCCGACTCTGTGCGGCCCCATAGACGGCAGCGCACCGGGCTCCCCCGTCCCTGGGATTCTCCAGGCAAAGACACTGGAGTGAGTTGCCATTTCCTTCTCCAATGCATGAAAGTGAAGTCATTCAGTCATGTTCGACTTTTAGCAACCCCATGGATTGCAGCCTACCAGGCTCCTCCATCCATGGGATTTTCCAGGCAAGAGTTCTGGAGTGGGGTGCCATTGCCTTCTCCGAGTCTACAGACTAAACCAGGACAAATATTCCCCTGATTGTGCAAGGAAAAAGACAAGTAATTTAGTACCTAGCTTACATGAGACAGTCTGCTACTTGGAAACATAATACATGAAGGAAATAAGACTAATAGAATGAAACTAAATATGTTCTAGAAATGAGAAATATAAGGTACTTATTTACTTTTGAATTTTACTATGCTTTTATTTAAAAAGATAATTTTTACAAATGCTTATCTTTGGATAAAGATAAGACAATATGGAAAAAGCTACATGGAATATCTACGTTCAATAGTTAACTCATACTTGCTCAGATAAACACTGAGCAAAAATGTGGTGGATACATACTAGATATATTGACGTTGGAGAAACAAAGAAGGAATATTCAGACAAGATGGAAGAAAGCTAATGAGAAAAGCCCTCACAGAAGGAATGTGCTCAGAGCAGGCCTTTCCTTATGAGAGGCGCACTGCAGACCTAGTGGAAGATGAGAGCCTTCCAAGTAGAGGGCTTCCATCCTGATTCCTTTCTGTGGATGACTGGCTGCAAGGGGACAGATCAGTGGTCTCGAGCATTACACAAAGGCCCCTCCATTCTCACCTGCCTAGTGCACACGTCTTTGTCTCCGTTCTCGGTTTATCTCCAACCCTATGACCCTGTGCTCTAGATTTCCCAAACCAGCACACACCCTTGCTTTTGTTTCTCTAGCACTGACTGCCGACATTCTGTCTTGGACACAATTTGGTGTTTGTTCCCTGGCTCCATGTACTGTGGATGCAGCTAAAGATACACGCCTGCCTTCCCTCCTACCCACATATGCTTCGTGGGGAGATGGCTTGGAAAGTCAGGGTGTGTGTTTTCAAAAGACTTTTCCTAACGCGATAGCTTGGATAAGGGGAAAATTAACACAGATTTCATCTTTTGCTTATTTTTTCCAGGTCTATGAAACTAATATCTTTTTTCTGGGCCTTACTATCAATAAAAACATATATTAGACTCTTGTAATCCTACTGTCAAAGGTATGAAAACAACTGAATATAAAATCCAGTAAAGAAAAAAGAAGACTTTAATGATGGAGTTGTGTTTTCTTTATAAGTAAAAATTCACGTGAAGAAGACAGAACAGTCTTTAAAACTAATCATCTTTTTTTTTTCTACCCTGTATTTAGGTTTTAGTGAGCTCTTTCAAAAATAAAGGATAAGAATCTACAAGCCCTACCTCACATTGTTTTAATAGCCTGGATTCTTCTGTTTCCTCTTCTCTACAGTTTTACAGCTCTCTCCAGGCCTATAAATTACATGGTAGTAATAGGCCCTTCCAGAAGAAAGGGAGAACATGAGATAATTGACATCTCCCCCAATCTTGCTGCACTTGGGTTCAATTATTCTCTTCTTTAATGGCCCTTTCCCCCAGTCCCCCTTCCCCTAACATAAATCATATACGCTATGAATTTTCAATTAGCTGTTGGGTGGCCAACTTCTGGATCTGTAAGAGACGGGCCTTAGGAGAGCTGATTCCTAGGCTGCCGTTCAGAGCATGCCTTTAACAGGTATCTGATAAACCTGCTCTGTGTCCAGCAGCCTCATGTCAGATGTGCTTTCTGTTTGGTGCGTTGGGAAGCTTCCCCTTGTACCCTGGGCAAATAGCATGGCATCGTTGATAGAGGTCCTTGATTATCTTCCCAAGCATTCGTGCAAAGGCACACAGAAATGTAAAGGATTATTCATTACGAGGGCTTCCCAGGTGGTGCTAGTGGTAAAGAATCCGCCTGTCAATGCAGGAGATGCAAAAGAGACTCCGGTTGGATCCCTGGGTTAGAAAGACACCTTGGAGAAGGAAATGGCAACCTACTCCAGTATTTTTGCCTGGAAAAATTCATGAACAGAGGTGTCTGGTGGGTTATATAGCCCATGGGGTTGCAAAAAAGTCAGACCTGACAGAGGACACACGCATTCATTGTAAGGAACTCCAATCAATTGGGATGGATATTACAGCCCAGCAATAACCATTTTTCAAGTGGCATGTGAAGTTCTTTTTTTCTTTAGTGGAATATACTTGCTTTGCAGTGTTGCGTTAGTTTCTGCTGTACAGTGAATCAGCTGTACATATACATACATCCCCTCCCTCGGGAGCCTCCCTCCCACCTCACCCCCTATTCCACCCGCTAGGTCATCACAGGGCACTGAGCTGAGCTCTCATGCGATCTACATCGATAGCTAGGTTCCCACTAGCTACTTCACACGTGGAAGTGCGTATACGTCAGTGTTGCTCCTCAATTCGTCCCCCCTCCCCTTCCTCCCCTGTGTCTGCATGTCCACTCTCTGGGTCTGTGTCTATTCCTGTCCTGCAAATAGGTTCCACATAGACTGTTTCAAAGCTCAGGTTTCTCCCTTGAGTGTCTTACGCTACAGGGGGAGAGGGTGAGGGCAATCCACTCTTCTGTTATTATTACAGATGTAACATTGCTTGTGCCTGAATTTAGGAAGGTAAATATCTCTGACTTGAGGTCATTCATATATTAGGTGGTTCTGTCTATTATAATGAATAATAGCTATTGGCCAAGCAGCAGTTTGGTTATTTAAGATATTCTTCAACTCAATAGTAGTTGCACTATAGAAACCCCTTAGGATACTTGAGAAGTAGAGTCAAGTCAGGTAGATAATCCCTTTACAATCAATTATTAATGAGCTTATATCAATGCAATGGTCCAGGGGATAATGGCTTACAGTCTGAGACATTACTGTTACTAAACCATCTATGTTCACCGTCTAAGAACTCACTCTAATATATGTCACCAAAAAAAAAATTTAAAAAAAAACGCTGGAACTACCCAAAGCAGAGGTCTCAAAGTCACAAAATGGTAGTTAATACTTTAAGTGATAAGATTTCCCATCTAAGTCTGCACTTACAGCTGCTTTTAAAAATGAAGAGTTCTGGTGGCACTAGGCAACGTAGCCTCCACCTGCAGAAGGAAGACACCATCTCCTCCAGACAGGCTTGGGCTGAGGCTATATGCCTGGCTTCCCTGGACACATGAGGTTATCATTGCCATAAATCCCTTCCTGAAGTCCAAGTACCAAGTATGAACGTGACTACATAGAATCAGGGTTTCTGATAGCGTATAGGAATGGACAGACAGGCATTAAATCCTTTACCTATGCGTGTGTGTGTGTGTGTGTGTGTGTGTGTGTATAATACATGCTTTTTTTCTTTTGGCTGCTCTGGGTCTTTGCTGCAGCCAGTGGGCTTTCTCTAGTTGTTGCATGATGGGATGGCTTCTTTGGTTGCAGAGCAGGACTTCCCTAGTCACTCAGACAGTAAAGAATCCGCCTGCAATGTAGGAGACCTGGGTTCAATCCCGGGGACAGGAAGATCCCCTGGAGAAGGGAATGGCAACCCACTCCAGAATTCTTGCCCAGAGGATTCTACCAACAAAGGAGTCCTCGTTGGGGTCACAGAGAATCGGCCACGACAGGGTGACTAACACTTCCATGGGTTCTAGAGCACCTGGGCTCTCTAGTTGTGCTCTACGAGCTTAGTTGCCCTGTGGCATATGGGATCTTAGTTCCCAGACCAGGGATCAAACTCACGTCCCTTGCATTGGAAGGTGTATTCTTAAGCACTGGACCACCAGGGATGCTCGTGGGCGTTAGATCTTGAACTTTGTCTCAGGTTCTACCCATAGGATTTGACCCATTGTGACTGAATCCTCTAAATCCTCTAATGGAATTACTGAATCATACAGCTCATTTAAATATCCCCATCCATCTTCCACATGTGGTATCGAACCTCACTTTGATTCTCTGCCATAGGATTGGATCCTCTGCCTCTTCTCCATGTTATTCATGCATGCTAGCTTTGCTGTTTTTGACAGAAATACAAATTGAGGGGGTTAGAAACTGTATCAGACAGTTTCTTTGTAACTCTCATATTCCTTTGTTCATTTTAAATGTTCACTAGTTATTGAATGGGTCAATTTAAGACAAGTGACTTTAGTTTTCAATCTCTCAGTTTATTTGCTCACAAAAGAGAATGTTACCTTTCAGCCTCCTGAATCACTAAAGTTATGAATGACTTAGCAAGAGATTATTTTATAGAAATTGCTTCTTTACTGAGTTGCTTCATACATGCAATATGTTGTATTAAAAATAAAATCTGGTATTTCAGTAAGAATCTCTGGTCTAAAGGCTCTGGTGTTTAGAATGAATCTTATATGTGGAGGGAAAAACGTGATTTTTGTGCTCATTTTGAAAGAGTCATTCATCATAGAGGAAATAAATGGAAATAATGGGGAAAGTACCTCCTTAGATATGTAGACAGAGAAGGCAATGGCACCCCACTCCAGTACTCTTGCCTGGAAAATCCCATGGATGGAGGAGCCTGGTGGGCTGCAGTCCATGGAGTCGCTAAGAGTCAGACACGACTGAGTGACTTCACTTTCACTTTTCCTTTCATGCACTGGAGAAGGCAATGGCAACCCACTCCAGTGTTCTTGCCTGGAGAATCCCAGGGACGGGGGAGCCTGGTGGGCTGCCGTCTATGGGGCCGCACAGAGTTGGACACAACTGAAGTGACTTAGCAGCAGTAGCAGCAGATAGGTAGAAGATTTTAAGTGTGGGTTGTAAGAAGCTTTCTGGAGGGAAGAAGAAATGGATGGGGTGAAAGAGTCACCAAAATTTGGTGAACAAGGCTTTTGTATGCCTTCTTTGCCAAGGCTCAGTTCTTTCTGGATCTAGCTTGGATGATGCCTGTAAACTTCAGTGTGCAGATTTAGATTCTTCCTCTGTGTTTCAAAGTGTAAGGTCAAAAGCTCAGACCTGAGTGGGAAATCTCATGTCACTTAGTAGTTCTCCCCCAAATAAGCTGGACTGTTTCCTCTGCAATTATTGTCAAGTTGACGTGGGAGCCTGTAAAAATCATCAGTTTCCACAGGGGAAAGCTGACTCACTGAGCCAGCCGCTGATCTGAAACATCTCTCCTGTGTTAAGTGAAGCCATTTTTCTTCTTTTCATTCAAAGCATGTGGTTTTCACTGAATTAATAAATCAAAGTTTATTTCATTTGTTAACAAGGTTGTAGTGGTTAGAGGTTGGAGACAAAATGGAGAAAGGATACATTTTCCCTGCTTTCATCATAAAGGACTGTAGTCTTCAGCCTGTTGCTCAGTTCAGTAATGGGGAGATGTCTCTTTGTGCCTACAGAAGTCTCATTTCTCTCTGAAAGTGAGCAAAGGATGAACTCAAAGCAAAAGAGTAGGGGAGGGATAAATTAGGAGTTTGGGATTAACATAAGCACATTCCTTTATTAAAAAATAGATAACTCACCAGGGTATATTACATAGCACAGGGAACTAGACTCAGTATTTTGTAATAACTTCTAAGAGAAAAGAATCTGGAAATAGAGACATGCATGTATGTATAATATGCATATATATTTTACATCTGAATCACTTTGCTGTATACCTGAACTACTACAACATTGCAAAACAACTCTACTTTAACTTTTTAAAAAGCAGTATTGAATCTATTCTACTTAATTGTTGCTGTTCAGTCATTAAGTCATATCCAACTCTTTGTGACCCTGTGAATGGCTGTACGCCAGGTTTCACAGTCCTTCACTATCTCCTGGAATTTTACTCAATATGTATTAACTATTTGACTTACATCCCAGAAAACCTCCCTTTGAAATTGCCTTAAAGAAGACAAAAGTCCTGGTTAGCTATCAAACACAGTTTTCTGAAGCACTAACTTGGTCAGGCTAATCAAATCCTTTTCTCTGACAGTAATCAGCCAGAGAGAGAACCAGGGAAAACCACAGGTATTCTATTTTAAACACAGACTTTTATTCTGAGCTATGTGCTATACTAAAAGTAGGACTACATGAGCTAAGTTACATAGCTATTATGTGACTCTACACATGATGAGAAATTCATATATGAAAGCGATTTTTTCAAGATGGCAATGCTAACTTAAAATTGCATAACAACTGTGTCCCAGGCTGTTGGTTCTAGACTCAGTACTGCATAACCCCTGAATACTGGATTGAGACCACCTTTCATTCATTTTCTAGTTAACACTGAGACAGATGGGACAGAGGCCTTGGAATATAGGGACTCAATGTGTGGTTGGTAAATTTGCAACATGAACTGAGAAAAGTGCAAGGACAGGGGAAAGTGCACGTGTGTGTTCATGGTGAAAACAGGAAGAGGTTAAAATAGATAAGGAGCTGACACTCTCTCAGGAGTGTAAGAAGGCTGAGAGGATCGCAAGTGGGAAACAAGAAGTGCTACAGCTGGACAAGAACTGAATTCCCACTCGTGAAATCCTAGGACCAGGAGAAAATGAGAGAAATTGGAGGGGGGCTGACATGTACCTACAGGCATGCTTTTAGAAACGGAGTTTTGACAACAGTCTGTCTCTAAAATGGTTAAGGAGTGATTGACTCTACAAGCTACATGAAAATAGAGGCCATAAAATACACGGTAACCTCCCTGTCTTTAGACGAGAAGAAAAGAATAAATTCAAGTTATGATGTGAAGGATTTGAACAGCACATACTTGGAATGTTACCAAAAACTTTGAATTGCAGCTCCTTTCCTGAACTTGGTTAACTCAGTCCACGAAAGCTGCGATGTGATTCTGCTGAGAGCTGGAAGGGTGGCTAAGATGATTTTCCATAGTCCTTTTAAAAGCAATATTTGAATATTATTTTCACAGGCCTTGGAACCTTTCATGCTCAAGGCATCTCCATTGTATAGGGATTATTAGTCTCTAGGTATAAATGTGGATACCAAGTCTCAGAGAGATTAAGTTTCCTACTTAGCCTTGAATCCAAATTTACTGAGTGCAGTTCTCACGCATTTTCAACTGTGTCAAGTTGCTTACAATTATGTGAAAATATTTGTGTCTCTTTCTCTTTTTATAAGTCCATGCAAAGAAGATATAAACTGTGGTATATTTCAAGGGAGAAATTGCACCCATTGGTTTCTTTCTCTAAGGCAGGGAGTGAGATAACAATGAGCAAGTGGATAGCCTTCTGGTTTAGCAGAAGTGCTAATGGAATGTGGGCTTTAGAAATATGCTATTTATTTCTGCTTATTTGTTCTCCAGCACAATCTTTTATTGGAGCAATCATATTTTCTATTCTTGGAGGACATTCAGGAATGAGATGTGTAGTGCCTATATCTTACTGAGGGGTGTATTTACCCTCTCAATTTGTACTGCAGTTTTGTTTTTTTTAAAGTATTTTCCTCCATTTCTAAAAAGTAGTGATCCAGGTGCTGTCTAAACTATGTGGTCTCAAGATGTTAAGTATGCCTTGCATGGCACACAGCTGTGCCAAAATTGCCACATCCTATTTGTTTAGTTGGAATTGATCAGAAGATATTAAAACAGTTTAAAAAATTATCTCCACAATTACTTTCTGGAGAATTCAAAGTTTCCTATCATCTATTTTGGGAAAATATCAGTCGAAAAGGAAGTTTTTGCTTTTGGCAGAGAGAGCAGCACAACTTGAAATGCCATCTCGCTACATTTAAGGAAAGATTATATGATGGCCATTTCCCTATCTCCAGTATGCAGGGGAATCGATTTTCCATTCACAGCTTTCTTTTCTGATACACATACTGCAAATATTCTAAATTGACAATAGGCTGCTCGCTTAAAATCAGGCCTTGTATTATTCATACTATTATAAAATCTTTCTTTTAAAAAAAATTGTTTGTTTATTTTGACTGCACTGGGTCTTAGTTGCAGCACGTGGGATCTTTAGTTGTGGCATGTAGGATCTAGAACCCTGATCAGGGATCAAACCCAGATACCCCGCACTGGGAGCTCGAAGTCTTAGCCACTGGACCATCTGGGAAGTTTTGATATAAAACTTTTCTGAATGCTTATATTTTGCTGCTAGCCTTTATTTGTGCCTGGAAAGGGACCACTGTGAATGATAATATGGTTGACCTTCCCTCTCCACGGATTCTGCATCCATAAATTCAACCAACCATGGATGGAGAATGTGGGGGGAAAGAAATCCAGGAAGTTCTGAAAAGCAAAACTCGAATTTGCCAGGCACTGGCGACGATTTAGGAAGCATTTACTTTGTGTTAGGTATTATAAGTAATCTAGAGATGATTTAAAGTATATGGGAGAATGTGCATGGATTATATGCAAGCACTATGCCATTTATGTAGAGATTTGAGTATCCTCTGATTTTGGTATTCCCAAGACAAGAGGTGGGGTGTGGGTCTTAGAACCACTCCCTCTAGGATACTGAGGGAAGACTGTACTTTAGAACACTGGCATTTTTGGTGGTGGGGGGAAACATTTCTGTCCACAGAACAGCTTCTTTGATAAAGGACCATCCTTTACCCTGGATCTGGGCTTGGACTCTAGTAAGTACACAGTTGCCTAGGAAGTTAAAATTGGAGATTGACTCATCCCGGTATGATACATTGCGGTTGGAAGTTTATGGGGAAAAAAAAAACCCACCAACAATGAATATGCCTTTTTGGATGTTTTCCAATTCTGGGAATCTATCATGCTTCACAGAATTTGTTAGGAACAGAAGGTAGAAATAAATTGAACAGCTTCCTCCAATCTTCCTCAGTTTGGGGTCAAATAAGAGACTGTCTCCTCATTTTATCTTTAGGATTTTGTCCCATAGTAACATGCATATCTCTTGAGTAATGTCACAGTTCATTTCCTTGGAGGGAGTTGGCTCAATATCACCATTACATATTTATGCGGTTTTGTGGGGAAGTGAAGATCAATAGAGGTCTTTCCAGCCACGTGACCACAATGATGGATTTCTTTTCCTGCTCTATTTATTATTTATGAATACCTCCTTGTGAGCAACACTGTCCTCAGTGTTGAATAGGAGAGAATGAGAGGACTGTGTATAAGCTTAACCCAGAGCAGTGATATTACTGTGAAACTTGGTATTTTACTGAAATGTGCTTAAAATTATGGAAGCTATTCTCATGAAAAACATTTTATCAGTTACTATCATGTTTCAAGATAACGTTCAGACACAAATTTAATGCAGTACATCTCATCTGTATATATTCTTTGGAAAGAAACCAATTTTATTTTGAAACATTTAGGCCTTTTCTAAAGTCATCATGAAATTCTGACTGGCATGAAGTGGTACCTCATGTAGTTTTGATTTGCACTTCTCCAATAATTAGTGATGTTGAGCATATTTTCGCATGTCCACTGGCCATCTGTATGTCTTCTTTGGAGAAATGTCTATTGAGTCTTTTGCCCGATTTTTGACTGGGTTATAATCAAACAATCTTACTCTTGGGCATGAGCCTGGACAAAACCATAACTCAAAAAGATACAAGCACTCCTATGTTCACAGAAGCACTATTAACAATAGCCAAGACATGAAAACATCCTAAGTGTTCACTGACAGATGAATGGACAAAGAAAATGTGGTACGTATATCCAATGGAGTACAACTCAGCCATAGAAAGAATGAAATCATGCCATTTGCAGCACCAAGGAGGCAAATAGAAAGCATCATATTGAATGAAACAAGTCAGAAAGAGAAAGACAAATACCATACGATGTCACTAAAATGTGGAATCTAAAATATGGCACAAATGAGTCTACAAAACAGAAACAGACTCACAGAATTAAGAACAGACCTGTGGTTCCCAAAGAGAGGGGAGGGAGAGGTATGGAGTGGGAATTTGAAGTTAGTGGATGCAAACTGCGGAGAAGGCAATGGCACCCCGCTCCTGTACTCTTGCCTGGAGAATCCCAGGGACGGGGGAGCCTGGTGGGCTGCAGTCCCTGGGGTCGCTAGGAGTCGGGCACTACTGAGCGACTTCAGTTTCCCTTTTCACTTTCATGCATTGGAGAAGGAAATGGCAACCTACTCCAGTGTTCTTGCCTGGAGAATCCCAGGGATGGGAGAGCCTGGTGGGCAGCCGTCTCTGGGGTCGCACAGAGTCGGACACGACTGAAGCGACTTAGCAGCAGCAGCAGCAGATGCAAACTACTACATTTAGAATGGATAAACAAGGTCCTACTGTACAGCACAGGGAACTGTATCCAATCTGGGGTAAACTGTAACAGAAAATAATATTTGAAAACTGTATATATACATATATATGAATAATATATATATGAAAGTGAAAGTGAAGTCGCTCAGTCGTGTCTGACTCTTTGCGACCCCAATGGGCTGTGGCCTACCAGGCTTCTTGGTCCATGGGATTGTCCAGGCAAGACTACTGGAGTGGGTTGCCATTTCTTTCTCCAATAATATATATATAACTGATTTACTTTGCTGGTACAGCAGAGATTGGCACACTGTAAATCAACTATAGTTCAATTTTTAAAAAAAGAAAGAAGAAAGGGGGAAGAAAGTACACAGGCAGAGAAATAGTAAATGCCCAAGACTGAGCTAAAAGATGTCTCGTGTCTTTGGACCAGGCTTCTCATCAGAGATATACCCTGGATTCATCCAGTGTAGGTTTCACTCCCACAAGCATAAGGGAGAGGGTCACATTTTCACCAAAATTTGGGGAAAGAAGGACATGGTGGTGGGCCTGAGATGAGAAGGTAGGAAAGCCTAGATTTACAAACACCCTAGGCACACACACCGTGACCTGGTATAGACCACTCACTGAGTCCCCCGGAGTTGGAGAACCAGACAGAGAAACTCAGGAACTGGAAAGTTTCCCAAATGGGCTCCATCCTTTCCCCAAGAGTAAACGGAGGAGCTTGACATGGGGAAAGAGCCACAAGTGAAGTCAAAACGAGAGAAGCTTTCACCAGGTACCATGGCGCTGGTCGCCACCCTGGCTTCTCTGGGGCTGGTGCAGCCCTGAGAGCGCGGCCACCCTTCCACCTGCTCTTTCAGGGCAAGGTGGGAGCTGTTGATCTCATCCTTGCTGGTGCTGGAGCCACTTGTCAGTAGAAGCCTAAGAGTCACTTCCCTTCCAGGGCTGTGTGCATTGAAGTTTCACGAAGGGCTGGACTTAGCAAAACATGACAGACAATCAGATCTCCAAGTCAGACTCGACTTGTTTGGCTTATTTGTACGTTGTATTGGTGCTTCAGGGGGCGGAGGCAAGGCAGGGAGGGGAAGACAGTTTTACAAAGATGATCTCATCAGTCACTGACAGCCCAAGTGGAGGCGAGTCCTGCTGCTTCTGAGTTTATTCTCTCCTGGTGATGGCTTGCTGGTGACAGGGACATGTCCAGCTTGCCCACACTTTCCCATGGACATGAAAGGCCTCTCTCTGGTGCCCTTTGCCTGTCCCTGTGACCATCTCTGCAGGTCCTCCCAGGTGCCTCTGTTGCCATGGTTGCTCCCCAGCGCATACAAGATGCTAAAAATAAATGCAAAGTGAAACTTTCCAGCTGCCTGGGAATAGAGAGTTTTCTGTTCTCTTTGTACTTATATCCAATTGGCTCACAGCTGATGTGCTCTGAGAAGCTGGGTCGAATACAGATGCCATGCCCAGAGTCAGCAGATGGGCTGGGGGTGGAGAGCAGCTTTATGGGTTAAAAGCTGCCAGGGAAGCCAAGAGCCTAAGTTCCATGACCTTGCCTCCACTGTGTGCTTCTGAACAAATCATGTCATTGCTCAGGGTCTTAGTTTCTTAGCCTGGGAAAGGCAAAGAGCATCCAAGGAACATTCTCACTTTACGAGTGTGCATATGCTTTCTGATTTTGAGTTTGAAACATTTCTGCGTAACAGACCCAACTCCTACATCGACTGTGTGAGCTTTGGCAGCTGATCATGGTTGCCTTGAATTATCATCAAATAGAACTTAAAAAGTAAGCTTCGTGTGACCTGATGTTATAATTCGTATGACCAAATTACATGCGACTCTAGTCTTTGTTTTTATGTTAATATTGTTGCTTTTGTTCTGATTCATTCACTTCTTTCTTCATTCAACAAATTATGACCAACTTCTCACTGGGCATTTGGCTTTAATACACCCAACACTGAGCTCATTGCTGTTATGAGAAGGAAGCACTGGGAAGCCTTGTTGTTTAGTCACTAACTTGTATCCGACTCTTTTGTGACCCCATGGACTGTAGCCCGTCAGGCTTCTCTGTTCATGGGATTTCTCAGGCAAGAATACTGGAGTGCGTTGCCGTGTCCTTCTCCAGGGGATCTTCCCGACCCAGGGATCGAACCTGCATTTCCTGCATTAGCAGGGGGATTCTTTACCACGGAGGCACCTGGAAAACCCTGAAGAGCCTTAGGTATCAAATAAATAGAACATGGGATTAGGAATAAGATGAAATCAACATCACAAGGATAAAATACAAACATACAACATTAAGATGTTTCCCGATTATAAAAGACATCTGTGTCTGGAAAATCTCAACATTATTTAATTTTCTNCAGATGCAAACTACTACATTTAGAATGGATAAACAAGGTCCTACTGTACAGCACAGGGAACTGTATCCAATCTGGGGTAAACTGTAACAGAAAATAATATTTGAAAACTGTATATATACATATATATGAATAATATATATATGAAAGTGAAAGTGAAGTCGCTCAGTCGTGTCTGACTCTTTGCGACCCCAATGGGCTGTGGCCTACCAGGCTTCTTGGTCCATGGGATTGTCCAGGCAAGACTACTGGAGTGGGTTGCCATTTCTTTCTCCAATAATATATATATAACTGATTTACTTTGCTGGTACAGCAGAGATTGGCACACTGTAAATCAACTATAGTTCAATTTTTAAAAAAAGAAAGAAGAAAGGGGGAAGAAAGTACACAGGCAGAGAAATAGTAAATGCCCAAGACTGAGCTAAAAGATGTCTCGTGTCTTTGGACCAGGCTTCTCATCAGAGATATACCCTGGATTCATCCAGTGTAGGTTTCACTCCCACAAGCATAAGGGAGAGGGTCACATTTTCACCAAAATTTGGGGAAAGAAGGACATGGTGGTGGGCCTGAGATGAGAAGGTAGGAAAGCCTAGATTTACAAACACCCTAGGCACACACACCGTGACCTGGTATAGACCACTCACTGAGTCCCCCGGAGTTGGAGAACCAGACAGAGAAACTCAGGAACTGGAAAGTTTCCCAAATGGGCTCCATCCTTTCCCCAAGAGTAAACGGAGGAGCTTGACATGGGGAAAGAGCCACAAGTGAAGTCAAAACGAGAGAAGCTTTCACCAGGTACCATGGCGCTGGTCGCCACCCTGGCTTCTCTGGGGCTGGTGCAGCCCTGAGAGCGCGGCCACCCTTCCACCTGCTCTTTCAGGGCAAGGTGGGAGCTGTTGATCTCATCCTTGCTGGTGCTGGAGCCACTTGTCAGTAGAAGCCTAAGAGTCACTTCCCTTCCAGGGCTGTGTGCATTGAAGTTTCACGAAGGGCTGGACTTAGCAAAACATGACAGACAATCAGATCTCCAAGTCAGACTCGACTTGTTTGGCTTATTTGTACGTTGTATTGGTGCTTCAGGGGGCGGAGGCAAGGCAGGGAGGGGAAGACAGTTTTACAAAGATGATCTCATCAGTCACTGACAGCCCAAGTGGAGGCGAGTCCTGCTGCTTCTGAGTTTATTCTCTCCTGGTGATGGCTTGCTGGTGACAGGGACATGTCCAGCTTGCCCACACTTTCCCATGGACATGAAAGGCCTCTCTCTGGTGCCCTTTGCCTGTCCCTGTGACCATCTCTGCAGGTCCTCCCAGGTGCCTCTGTTGCCATGGTTGCTCCCCAGCGCATACAAGATGCTAAAAATAAATGCAAAGTGAAACTTTCCAGCTGCCTGGGAATAGAGAGTTTTCTGTTCTCTTTGTACTTATATCCAATTGGCTCACAGCTGATGTGCTCTGAGAAGCTGGGTCGAATACAGATGCCATGCCCAGAGTCAGCAGATGGGCTGGGGGTGGAGAGCAGCTTTATGGGTTAAAAGCTGCCAGGGAAGCCAAGAGCCTAAGTTCCATGACCTTGCCTCCACTGTGTGCTTCTGAACAAATCATGTCATTGCTCAGGGTCTTAGTTTCTTAGCCTGGGAAAGGCAAAGAGCATCCAAGGAACATTCTCACTTTACGAGTGTGCATATGCTTTCTGATTTTGAGTTTGAAACATTTCTGCGTAACAGACCCAACTCCTACATCGACTGTGTGAGCTTTGGCAGCTGATCATGGTTGCCTTGAATTATCATCAAATAGAACTTAAAAAGTAAGCTTCGTGTGACCTGATGTTATAATTCGTATGACCAAATTACATGCGACTCTAGTCTTTGTTTTTATGTTAATATTGTTGCTTTTGTTCTGATTCATTCACTTCTTTCTTCATTCAACAAATTATGACCAACTTCTCACTGGGCATTTGGCTTTAATACACCCAACACTGAGCTCATTGCTGTTATGAGAAGGAAGCACTGGGAAGCCTTGTTGTTTAGTCACTAACTTGTATCCGACTCTTTTGTGACCCCATGGACTGTAGCCCGTCAGGCTTCTCTGTTCATGGGATTTCTCAGGCAAGAATACTGGAGTGCGTTGCCGTGTCCTTCTCCAGGGGATCTTCCCGACCCAGGGATCGAACCTGCATTTCCTGCATTAGCAGGGGGATTCTTTACCACGGAGGCACCTGGAAAACCCTGAAGAGCCTTAGGTATCAAATAAATAGAACATGGGATTAGGAATAAGATGAAATCAACATCACAAGGATAAAATACAAACATACAACATTAAGATGTTTCCCGATTATAAAAGACATCTGTGTCTGGAAAATCTCAACATTATTTAATTTTCTGCTGGTAGTGTTCTGACATTATGACATTTAATATCTGAGTTATAGTAATTATATTAGCCTGAACTATAAGAAAAAAAATGTTTTTTTAAAAAAGCACAAAACCAAACAAAATATAATGAGAAACACATTCATGAACTATGGGAGAGACCATGTCGTGTAACTGATTCGTACCAATAATATTTAATACACACCAAATTGGAATAAGTCAATGATACAAGTAAAATCAACCTTGTAATCTGGAGCAGTGCCTTTCAGGGAAGTGGCTACTAGAGTTCTCTAGTTACAAACCAGAAACAGAGGAGCCTGGTGGGCTACAGTCCACAGGGTCGCAAAGAGTCGGACATGACTGAGTGATTTTAACACGGTAAGCTGGCAGCCTTTGTGTTCCGATATTAACTCCTCTGGGCTTGGAAAACTTTTATAAGTTGTGAAGACCCAAGACAGTATAAAAACCTCAAGAGGATGCCGTGTAAAGGCACTGACCTTGTATAGGATAGAGCCTGGAGACCTCATGGATTTGCAAGAAAATTTAAAAGTGGAGAATTCCTTAAGAACTTTGAAAAATATTCAAATGGAAGGTCATGCTTCAAAACAGGGAGAAGCTGGAGCCTTCTGTGAGCTGCTGATACATGGCAGAGGAGCTGCAGAGAATGAAGGCTGGCATCTCCTATCTCTCAAACCATAAATAAGCCCAAGCTGCCACTGTGCCTAGTTGAAAACCAGAGCAGAATAAGCTGAATTAATTCAGGGGTTGTATCCACTTTATGAACTGGCTAGTGAATCTGCTTCAGTCATGGAACAGGTTAGGGCCAAGGCAGGAACTCGTGTAGAGGCCCTGCATGCAGGAGGCATCTGGATATGTAAATGACTTCCCGCCAAAGTTCCCATAACTTGACTTCTGTTGTGGTATTAGGGCAAGTCCTGGAGGAGGCGCCAGAGGTATGACTATGTTGATGTTCGTAGTAGTGGGGAAATGCACAGCACATGAATCAGTGGTGATCACCTTGTAGGGCACAGAAATATCAGTCACTGTATTCTGCACCTGGAATGAACAGTGTTGTAGGCCAATTACACTTCATTTTTAAAACAGATATGAATGGCCCGTGTGTGATTGGTCAGTAGGTTATGTCAGTGCAAGCACCATGAATTGTGATGCAGGACAAATGGCTGTGTACAAAGTGGCAGTAGCAGCATCACCGACTACAGAGAACAATTCGTTAATCAGGCAATCACTGCAAAGGCAAGTGTGCTCAGTCGTGTCTGACTCTTTGCAATTCGTTAATCAGGCAATCACTGCAAAGGTGAGTGTGCTCAGTTGTGTCCAACTCTTTGCAACCCCATGGGCTGTAGCCTGCCAGGCCCCTTTATCCATGGAATTCTCCAGGCAAGAATACTGGAGTGGGTTGTTGTACCTTTTTCCAAGGGATCTCCCAACCCAGGAATCAAATCCACGTCTTCTGTATTGCAGGCAGATTCTTTACTGCTGAGCCACAGGGGAAGCCCAATCACTGTAAACATCTTGTAAATCAGAACCTGTTTGGGAAATACCTGATCGATAAAGGACCTTAAATTAACTTTTTCCACCAAATATTCGCTGAGTTCCAAACTTATACAAGACATGATGATAAAACTCAGAAAGAAGTGGTTTATTCCCTTATAAATTATTTAGATAAATGAATAACACTTCCATGACCTCACACTTCTTTTGCACCAAATTTTGTTAAGTGGGAGGAAAGTGGCTGAAACAGAAGAAGCAGTCTGTGAAAACCACTGGCACACTGCCTTGGAGGGGCGAGGGTAGCTGGGTGGAGAGAGACAAGAGTGGAGATGAGGAGAAGACGAGACAGGATAAGGGGTGCCATCAGAGATTTGTGAGCAGACAAGGAGCAAGGCTGAGCTGGACTCAAACTTAACCTGAGAAAGGTGTATATCAAGTAAATTTCTTCAATTCTTTCAAGTTGAAAAAATGGAGGGAAGAGGGGGTTAAAAATGGTTCACCAGGTTCCCAGACTGAAGTAGACATAAGGGTTATTTTTGGACACTTCAGCCATAAATGCACATCGGAATAAGACTCCCCCACTAATATGGGAGAAGATAACTTAGAGAAAAATCAGGCATTCCCTATTTTATGTGAAAGACCATGCTATCTGTATGTGTTAGCTAGGATAGAATTCCCTTTCTGATGCCCTTAGTTGGGAAGGTATTTCAGTAGTAAGATTTACTACACCTCTCTGCATCCATGTTTTTGAGGTAGGAAAGGTGAATCCACTGTTGCACCCTTAAGACTGGGCCTGAGACCTCTTGATGAGTAAATGATGTGCTTATTTATAAAAGGGCAGATGATATGGCTGGAGAAGCCACTCATATAGCCCACATTATCTTCCTGGGAAATTACAAAACTATATCAAACCATATAAAAGTCATTCCTAATATCCCAAATGAGTGTAGGATAAATTAGAAGAAGGAGAGAAAGCAAGGTGAAAAAACCAAAGGGTTTATTGCACTAGTTCTAGATAAAATTAGTAGAACCTAAGCTAGGTTGGTGACAGAGAAGACAGAGAGACAGATTTCACATAAAGTTATAAAAAACTGAAAATGGGGGTAAGAGGGCTTAAAGATGGCTAAAGTTTCACATTAATGGGGGGAGACAGATGAGGAGGGATTTAGTGGGTGGTGATGTCAGTTAGATGACACCTCCCTTATGGCAGAAAGTGAAGAGGAACTAAAGAGCCTTTTGATGAAAGTGAAAGAAGAGAGTGAAAAAGTTGGCTTACAGTTCAACATTCAGAAAACTAAGATCATGACATCTGGTCCCATCACTTCATGGGAAGTAGATGGGGAAACCATGGAAACAGTGTCAGACTTTATTTTTCGGGGCTCCAAAATCACTGCAGATGTTGATTGCAGCCATGAAATTAAAAGATGCTTACTCCTTGGAAGGAAAGTCATGACCAACCTAGATAGCATATTCAAAAGCAGAGACATTACTTTGCCAAGAAAGGTCCGTCTAGTCAAGGCCATGGTTTTTCCTGTGGTCATGTATGGATGTGAGAGTTGGACTGTGAAGAAAGTTGAGCACCAAAGAACTGATGCTTTTGAACTATGGTGTTGGAGAAGACTCTTGAGAGTTCCTTGGACTTCAAGGAGATCCAACCAGTC
The DNA here is from genome assembly GCA_006410615.1 of Neotragus moschatus. Lineage (NCBI taxonomy): Eukaryota > Metazoa > Chordata > Mammalia > Artiodactyla > Bovidae > Neotragus > Neotragus moschatus. Next base: position 22,185 of record SJYA01005228.1, read on the forward strand.
CATCCTAAAGGAGATCAGTCCTGGGTGTTCATTGGAAGGACTGATGTTGAAGCTGAAACTCCAATCCTTTGGCCACCACATGCAAAGAGCTGACTCATTGGAAAAGACTCTGATGCTGGGAGGGATTGGGGGCAGGAAGAAAAGGGGATGACAGAGGATGAGATGGCTGGATGGCATCACCAACTCGATGGACATGAGTTTGGGTAAACTCTGGGAGTTAGTGATGGACAGGGAGGACCGGTATGCTACGATTCATGGGGTTGCAAAGAGTCGGACACGACTGAGCAACTGAACTGAACTGATGTCAGTTAGAGGCTTTGGTTTGGAAGGGTTGGGAGGCCAACCAGGTTGAGACTCTGACAAATAGGGAATTAGCATTCAGGGAGAGGCTGGGCAGTGGAGAGAAATTTGGGAAAGATCTGCAAAGACATATTTGAAGAACTGGAGGAAAATGCATATTGCTCAAATGGATATGGAATTTTACCTATTTTTGAAAATATTAAATATTTAATAACAAAATCTAAATCGTATTTTTCCCTGAGTGATAAAACTGGTCTGGCTTCCCATTTAATTTGGCTTTTGTTTTCAGATCCTCATTGCAGTTCAGTTGAAGTCTCCTCTTCTCATGCTGGTACCTCTTGCAAAGTCCTGGGCCAAACACTTTGTTTTATGTGCCAGAGATTAACCCAATTCCCTCTCCTTTGTCACGTTCTCTGTACTGGGCTTGCCTGGTGGCTCAGATGGTAAAGACTCCGCCTGTAAAGCAAGAGATCCAGGTTCAACCCCTGGGTTAGGAAGATTCCCTGGAGAAGGAAANCCAAACACTTTGTTTTATGTGCCAGAGATTAACCCAATTCCCTCTCCTTTGTCACGTTCTCTGTACTGGGCTTGCCTGGTGGCTCAGATGGTAAAGACTCCGCCTGTAAAGCAAGAGATCCAGGTTCAACCCCTGGGTTAGGAAGATTCCCTGGAGAAGGAAATGAAAACCCACTCCAGTATTCTTGCCTGGAGAATCCCATGGACAGAGGAGCCTGGTGGGCTACAGTCCATGGGGTCGCAAAGAGTCAGACACGACTGAGGGATTCACACACTCACTAGCACTCTACAGGGTGCAAAGGCAGAAGCTTGTTATTCTTGCCTCTATTCCAGCTAGAGATGTACCAAAATGAAACAAATGAATTTATTTCTGAGCAGAAATAGACTCACAGACTGTTGGAGTCCAGCTCCAGCAGCCAGGGATTCAACCTGAAGGGGTGAGTGGTGTCGGCGAGAAACTGAGGCAGCCTCTCATTTTTCTTGGACTGCCTGTTTATTTCAAGCTTATGATTCTCTTTTATACTTTTACAAAAGCATTAGGTCAGAGGTTTGATATTTTTAGTTTCCATTGACCCAGATTTATTTTTCTCCAAAAATCATTGTTGTCTCTCAAAAGGAGTTCCTTCCTCAGTGATTCTTATCTATTTTTTTTCGTGTGTCTTTGTGAATACACTGTAACTCATGCTAATGTCTGGGCTGTATACCATATTCCTCAGTTTATTTCTTATCTTTCTAAGTCTTGTTTGCCCCTAGTATCCTAAGCTCACTATTTCTTAGAAAGGGCTTCTAGCTAATAATATCTCTAAAGTTCTTAATTTCTATTAGCTGTAGTAGAATGTGCTAACATTACAGCAATCCTTAAATCTTTAGCTTCTAACTATTTTAATTATTTCTAAGCCCTAAATTCAGCAAACTCCTTGGCCATAAACACTTTTCTCACAAATGGGCTTCAGATAGCAATCCCTCCCATGGCTTCAAGCTGCGGCCTGCATGCTCACCCTGGAACAGTCTTTTGTAAAAGTCCTTGAACAAATGTCAATGATTAACTTTATGAATTATTCTTTGAGCACAGCTGCAGAAGGCTTTATGCCTTCCCATGCTCCTCTCAAGAACAATAAGCACCTTAATATTCTCTTCGGTCAACTCAGCCAAGGAAAGGAAACAACAAGTCAGAATCACAAAGCCTAATTCCTTCATTCCGAGTCCATGCCTATGGAACAAAGAGAGCGGGTTTAGGGCCATGCCTCCGTTTTTTCAGTAATGCCTAATGCGGCTCCCAACAACAGACATAGAAAACAAGGTATGGTTACCAAGGGGAGAGGTGGGTAAATTAAGAGCTCAGGATTAACATACACATACTACTGTATATAAACTAGAATAACAAGGACCTACTGTATAGCACAGGGACCTAAACTCAGTATCTTGTAATAACCTATAAGGGAAAAGAATACAAAAAAGAATATATGTTTATGTATAAACAAATCACTTTGCAGTACACCCGAAACAAATACAACGTTGGAAATCAACTACATTTCAATAAGAAATTTTAAAAATAAACAAACAAAATTGGGTACGAAAAGATCCATCGGCAGAAAGAGCTCAAGGAAAAGGTTAAAGCAGCAAACGGGCTAATGTGGCCTCTTTCCCTTCTGTTTCATCCTGCCTTGTACGTGGACATGACATCTCAAGCCAGGACCAGTTACAGTGAGGCAACAAGCATGAGAGAAAGGGCAGGAGCATATCAGAGGTGATGGCTCTGATGGGGCTGATCCTCCAAACCAATGCCAGCAGCATTCTACCTCCAGTTTTCCCTCCATGTGAGCAAAGCAGTCCTTGGCTATGTAAGCCAGTCACGTCAGGGTTGCTGTCCTTCTATCCAAGCCCATTGCTAAATTGGTGGACTCTACCTCAGCTTTGTGGGAATTCCCCCAAAAGCTGTGCTCAGGTTTTCTATTGCTGTGTAACAAGCCACCTCAAAGCCAAGAGGCTTAAGCAGCAACAACACCATTTATATTGCTCACAAATCTATAATTTGGACAGGGCTCAGAGCGGATGGTTTGTTTCCATTCCAAGTGGTGTCAGCTAGAAAGGCTCAGTGGGAGACTGGAGAATACATTTTAAGATGGTGCACTCATGTAGCTGTTGGTTGGTCTTGGCTCTAGGTCTTGGTTTTGGCTGTTGGCTGGGCAAAATTTGGGTCTGGAATCAGAGGCCGCTGTTCCCCTCTCTGTGGGCCTCTCTGCAGCTGTCTGGGCTTCCTTACAACATGGTGGCTGGATTCCAAGAGTGAGCATAAAGAAAGAACAAGGTGCACACGCGCAACATTTCTATGATCTGGCCTTAGGTGTCACATAGTGTCACTTCCACCACACTCTGTGGGTTGAGGCAGTTACAAATACTTGCCCAGGTTCAAGGGGAGTGGACATGAATGTGGCTTAATAGGGATGCGACAAGTGCCTGGAGCATGAGGAATGAAAGTTGTCGCTGCAGCTGCCTTTGGAAAATGCAACCTGCTGAAAGGTGCCTTAGAACATCAGATGGCCATTGCTTACTATTACTTTCCTAGTTGCAGTCTAGAGATGAATACTTTGTCCCTTATATTATGGGCTTCCCAGGGGGCTCAGTGGTAAGGAATCTGCCTGCCAAGCAGGACACATGGGTTCAGTCCTTGGATCAAAAGAGCCCCTGGAGAAGGAATTGGCAACCCACTCCAGTGTTCTTGCTTGGGAAATCCCATGGACACAGGAGCCTGGTGGGCTTTATCTATAGGGTCACAAAGAATTGGATATGACTTAGTGACTAAACAGCAATATTTATAGTATAGAAAAGAGGAATAAGTAAATATCAGAGTATTGATTTATTGCAAAAATTCTGCTAAAGTTTTTGAACAAAAGAAGTTACAGTGGCTTCACAGACTCCCCACTTTCTCAGTGAGGTATTTTTAAAACTGACAGTATTTTGAGGTATTTCTTTGCACTGATTACTGAGGAAGGCTTTCTTATCTCTCCTTGCTATTCTTTGGGAATCTGCATACAAATATGTATATCTTTCCTTTTCTACTTTGCCTTTAGCTTCTCTTCTTTACAATGAAATAGAGGAAAACAATAGAATGGGGAAGACTAGAGATCTCTTCAAGAAAATTAGAGATACCAAGGGAACATTGCATGCAAAGATGGGCACAATAAAGGACAGAAATTTTAGGGACCTAACAGANCATCTGAATGCAGAGTTCCAAAGAATAGCAAGAAGAGATAAGAAAGCCTTCTTCAGCGATCAATGCAAAGAAATAGAGGAAAAGAACAGAATGGGAAAGACTAGAGATCTCTTCAAGAAAATTAGAGATACCAAGGGAACATTTCATGCAAAGATGGGCACAATAAAGGACAGAAATTTTAGGGACCTAACAGAACCAGAAGATATTAAGAAGAGGTGGCAAGAATACACAGAACTGTACAAAAAAGATCTTCACGACCCAGATAATCACGATGGTGTGATCAGACATCCTGGAATGTGAAATCAAGTGGGCCTTAGAAAGTATCACTATGACTAAAGCTAGTGGAGGTGATGGAGTTCCATTTGAGCTATTTCAACTCCTAAAAGATGATGCTGTTAAAATGCTGCACTCAATATGCCAGCAAATTTGGAAACCTCAGCAGTGGCCACAAGACTGGAAAATGTCAGTTTTCATTCTAATCCCAAAGAAAGGTAATGCCAAAGAATGCTCAAACTACTGCAAAAATGTACTAATCTCATATGCTAGCAAAGTAATGCTCAAAATTCTCCAAGCCAGGCATGAAACATGAACTTCCAGATGTTCAAGCTGGATTTAGAAAAGGCAGAGGAACCAGAGATCAAATTGC
>SJYA01005229.1:0-25706 GCA_006410615.1 Neotragus moschatus
GATAGTTCTGAGAAACTGTTCTAAAGAGACAGGGGAAAAGTCAGTATATATGTGATTTTGGTAAAGGGAAAAATATATGCAATCAAGTACATATTTTTCCAAAAGATTTATACTAATCTCATGAAGTTTCTGCTAGGCATGGGAAACAGTTGTCAACATCAAGAATTTTAGTGCTTTTCCAGATATGAGAAGATATAAGCATTGGGCTCATGAAATCATTTCCTGAGAATATCTAGATATCTGAAATCCTGTACTACGAGTTATCCCNAAGGGAAAAATATATGCAATCAAGTACATATTTTTCCAAAAGATTTATACTAATCTCATGAAGTTTCTGCTAGGCATGGGAAACAGTTGTCAACATCAAGAATTTTAGTGCTTTTCCAGATATGAGAAGATATAAGCATTGGGCTCATGAAATCATTTCCTGAGAATATCTAGATATCTGAAATCCTGTACTACGAGTTATCCCCTGAGTACAGAGCACCTCATTTCTGCTCTCTACCTTGAACTACTCCAGGGGGTGTGGAAGGTCAGCAACTGCAGCAGCACGTGATCTAATTCTTGTCAAGGTAGTTGGCAAGCACCCATGGCATGTGCCAATTTGTAATTGACATTCTTAACTTCACAGCAGCATCAAATGATAAGTATTCTTGTTTTCATTTTATATATGAAACTATAGGCTTTTTTTCCCCCAGAGGTTAGAGAAGCAAATGCCTAAACAAGGATGTACACTTAGTTCTGTCTGAGTCTAAGGCTGATTTAATACTTGTTGCCTCTGGAACCAAAGAGTATAGAAAGATAAAGTGAAGAAGTTTATAAAAATAACCACATAACAGTGGCTATTTTATACTTTGGTGAACTGATGTGAACAGCTGGCTCATTGGAAAAAACTCTGATGCTGGGAAAGACTGAGGGCAGGAGGAAAAGGGGGTGACAGAGGATGAGATGGTTATATAGCATTGCTAATTCAATGGGCATGAACTTGAGAAAACTCTGGGAGATGGTGAGGGATAGGGAAGTCTGGCAGATTTCAGGCCATGGAATCATGAAGAGTCAGACACAACTTGGTGACTTAACAATAACAGTGGCATAAATCCTATTATAGAGGTACACATAGCTCAGTTCAGTTCAGCCACTCAGTCGTGTTCGACTCTTTGCAACCTCATGAATTGCAGGATGCCAGGCCTCAAAGGACACAGGTAAATAAAAAAGAGGGATCTCCAAACTGAGATAATCAGGAATGTATATCCAAGTATATGATTTCTACAGTCCAACTATCATCCTTGTTGGATGAGTAGGAATTACGCACAAAGGGGAAGATGATATATGCCATACTTTGTGCCCATTCAGCTTCTTTTGAATATCTTCCTACATTTATTTTCCATAATATGTTTCCCTAAAGTGGAAGTCAGTGTTTGGTTTCCCTGTCTCCCTAGGGTGCAAAAGGAAGAAGAGAACTTTTTTCTTTGTCACCTAAAACCACCAGTTAGATATTCATGCCTGAAATTTTAATTGGAAAGAGGTCATACTNCCAGGCCTCAAAGGACACAGGTAAATAAAAAAGAGGGATCTCCAAACTGAGATAATCAGGAATGTATATCCAAATATATGATTTCTACAGTCCAACTATCATCCCTGTTGGATGAGTAGGAATTACGCACAAAGGGAAAGATGATATATGCCATACTTTGTGCCCATTCAGCTTCTTTTGAATATCTTCCTACATTTATTTTCTATAATATGTTTCCCTAAAGTGGAAGTCAGTGTTTGGTTTCCCTGTCTCCCTAGGGTGCAAAAGGAAAAAGAGAACTCTTTTCTTTGTCACCTAAAACCACCAGTTAGATATTCATGCCTGAAATTTTAATTGGAAAGAGGTCATACTTGGAGCCTATTTCTTGAGAAGGTAATAGAATATGCTGGGAGGCACCTCATCTTCAGAGGAAGTTGAAACAGAAGTCCTAACATCAGTGTCCCTTGTCCAATGTCCTTGTTCTGATATATGTGTCCAGTGGTGGTTAGGGGCAGATCAGAGCTATAATTTATGCATTATTCCTGGCTGCTTTTCCTTCAGGTCTGACTCTCTGTGTTTCCCAGAAGTTCTGTGAATTCTCTATTATTTATTATTAAATTCACTTTTTGCTTAGCTGGATGAAAGTGGCTCTGTTGTTTAGGAATCCTTTCTGAAACAGACATATTTCAGATAGAAGTAATAATTGGCAAAACTTAAAAGGGAAAGAGCATGAAGTATTCTGAAAACAAGCTGTTACAGTAATTTGGTGTTAATGGAATGAAGTGTAGATGAGAGAACATACTGGAGATATTTATAGGCCTCACAGAATGGACACAGAGTTATTTTAATCAGGAAGGTGATAGGATCATATTTAAGTTTTGGAAAATTCTCTCTGGCAGCAACATAGAAAATGGACGAAGGAAGATATAAGTGAGAAAGGAAGCAAGGAAACCTAATAGGATACAACTGTAGTAGTAACAGTGAGAGATCAAGTCTTTAAGTCAGCCATTGTAATGATGAAGAGCATGGGACCGAGTAAGGAGATATTTAGAGTATGCAAGAAAGTTCAGATGTCAATTAATTATATGTGAGAATGATGAAGAAAAGCATTTTGGAATCATTCTCACTTTTTTAATTTGGGAGATGAGATAAATGTTAGTGCCACTCACTGAGACAGGGGATATAAAAGGAGGTAGGAATGTAGGGTGAAAGTTTGATAAGTTGCAATTAAGTCAAAAAGAGCTAACCACTAGAAAATTGGATAAGTGAGACTGGAATGAAAGATAAGGATTTCTGAGCTAATAAATAGATGTTTATGGACATCTTAATGATGGTGAAATCAGCTGGGTGATTTATGTCCTGAGAAGAAAAAGGGGAAGAGGCTACAATGCCACCCTGGGTAATATCAACAGGTTTGATTGGAGGTAATAAGGAACATAAAATAGAATGAGAAAGAATAAACAGGGGATTAAGGGAAAATTATACAGAGAGATTAAATAAGGGAAAAAAGGTCACTCTTTTCAGTGACTAGGGTATGAAAAGAAGGAAAGAATCGAGTCATTATCTGGAGGAAGATGGGAAGGTAAATGATCATAAGATCTGCTACATGTCTATTAGTACGGGTGACAACATAGAGTAAAAGAACTGCAGAGCCAAGGCTTCCATACATTGACCTTGAAGTTGTTCAAGATGATAATAGAACTTGGAAAAAAAGAATAAGCCAAATGCCATAGTCTTTGACGAGGCAATGACAGAGAAATCAGCAGACAAAATGGCCAAGTAGGTAGCCCATTGTGACAGGATGTTTACATGATATACACTTCAAAGAGGAAGAGTTTTTATGCATGGGAGAAGATGTGTAATGGTAAGGANATAATAGAACTTGGAAAAAAAGAATAAGCCAAATGCCATAGTCTTTGACGAGGCAATGACAGAGAAATCAGCAGACAAAATGGCCAAGTAGGTAGCCCATTGTGACAGGATGTTTACATGATATACACTTCAAAGAGGAAGAGTTTTTATGCATGGGAGAAGATGTGTAATGGTAAGGACTGCCATTCTTTTTCCTTCCAAGTTCCATTGCTCTATGTAGACTGATATTATTAGGACATTGGGCAGTGCTCTGGGGAGAGACTATAGCTGTCAGGAGTTTCCTGACTTTCTAATGAGGATGCTAAGAAGGATGGCAAAGTCAGGGAGAGGGGGAAAACAGTGAGAAGATGAATGGAAATATGAGAAGCACAGGATAATGTAGGAAGGAAAATGTGGAATGAGAGAGAGAGAGTCTATTGGGGTAACTTCAAAGTGTAGCTTGTGACAGAGAATGGTGTGGATGTAGGCCTAGTGGATTGAACATTTCAAGCGAAGCTCAAGTTAAAGTATCAGAAGTTCCTGTACACGTCTAACACCCAAAGATCTGGAAGCTTTGATTTTGTCTGATGATGGTCTTAGAAGATTAATGATGCTGATAGACTTTTATTGTATTTAGAGTTAGAAACAGAATATTGTTGGGAAGGATGACATTGGGAAAGTCTCAGACAGAATTAATCAACCCCCACATTTAAAAAGTTTGAAACAGCACCAGTTTTCAGTGACTAATGTCAATCTCAAGATGGAGACAGATATGGTCTAAATTATTTCTTATACCTTCTTTGTTAGAAAATATTGAAAGCATTCACATTTAGTCAGTCAGCTCAATCAATCATATACTGAAACAGTGATTGCCAGTGACACAGATTTCAGCCATTGCTAAATGTTTAGGAACTTTAGAAGTGTTGGTCAAATGTATAAACTCTGAGAGGGAAGTTATAATAATTTACTTAAGTAGATTCTCTTTGTGTTTAGGATAATAGGATTACAAATCTTGTAAATAAATTCTTCACTCAAGCCATGAATTGGACATTATAATTTAACAGATCACTTACTTAATGATGTTATTATATAATTGAATAATGATCTATGTTTTATGCTTTATTTTGTTGTTTATGATACTTTTAAGCCAGCACAGGTGGCTAAAAAATAGTTATGTGTTCTGGCCTACCATTTTCTTCAGATCCAGAAAAAAATAAAATGAACCTTCATTCTTTGCCATGTAGAAGGACAAGTCTCAATCTAAGTTTCTGCACATTTTTTTTTTTTTTTGTGGGAAAGAGACATATTATTAGGGTTACTTTTGGCCTAGCATTAAGCCAAACACAGGATTTAGAATTTTCTCCTTGACTCCCTCCTTTAATCCAACCAAAAATACCAGTCTAGGGCATGTAGGAAATTTTAATCTGCAGGTCATGGGAAGAAGAAATACATCAAAAATTAAATACCTGCCATGGGAAAATCATATGCCATACATTCCTGTTCCCATAAGATTTTTGGTTACCCAGGGGATTCCTATTGGCCTTTTACCTAACTTTCTACTCTCTTAATGTTCCGTTTTTCCCTTATCTTTTATTTTTCATTTCCCTTATCTTTTATTTTTCATTTTATTTTTCATTTCTCCATTTTTTCACCCAAAGGAAATAAAATCAAAGCAAGATAAATAAATAAACTGGTTTATTCTTATTTCATGAAAAGTAACTTAACTCTTTGTTTTTTTGAGATATAATTTCCATATCTCATCTCTTGCTCTTCATAATTTATCAAAATGTTTTCTTAAAGAGCAGTTCTCTTTTGAAAAGATTTCTGGTACTAGCTGTTTAGAAAATACATACACATATCACTGATTAAATTTGCATTTGGTTTTACAAATGCTATGTACTGTAGCCTGCTGGACTATATGAAATTAAAGCCTATTTATGAATGTGCACAAAAAGGCACATTTTTTCATGCAGCATTATATTCATAAATATATGGAAAATGAATCTGTGCAATTTCAATTTGTCTTTTCAAAAACTCTCCTGGATATAACTTTTCATTTAGCTTTTATTCTTACTGACACTTTATTGGTTTTTCTAACTGAGATATTCTATTTTCCAGGAAAACAGACCATTTTTTCGCTAATACTGACTATATAAAGTTATGCTTATGCATTGAGAAATGTATTGAACATCTACTATGTGCTATGCCTTTGGGAAACAGAATAAGTTGCCAGTCAATGGAGACAGTCTGCCAGTCAATGCAGACAGCAGCCTGCAGCAAGCTTGAAGCAAGTGTAAACAGTGTGCCATTTTCAATTAGTAGCTATTTAACTGAGTGCAATAAAGTGGTTCTCCTGAGGACTCTATATCTTTCAAATGTGGTCATCATGTACTTGTTGACGTAGTTTCAAAATTGGCTTTTCCTAATATTTTCAGGAAGTTCTGCCCTAGATGGTGATCATGCTTGCTTGGTAATTGAGTTCTTTGTTTTATAGAACTAAGAGTTTCAACTTAAGTGAGTGTTTTTAAACAACATTTCCTAGTTTTATAGCACTTTCTCAGATTGAAATCCAGACAGATATCACTTTTTAATAAAGCCAAAGTAAAAATTTTGTTTTTGTCAAAATTATTCTATAAGAAATACAGAAATTCAACTACATAATAGGATTATTAATATAGAAATAAAACTATAAAAAATATAACTTCTTAAATGTACACAACTAATTCACTCAGTGACTTAAATGAAAGCTACTTTTAGAAGTATGGCTAAAACCTTAATTATCTATGACAATTTCTCTAACTAAACAAATTATTCCATAAGTAGATACAATTACATGGAATACCTTCCCATCTGGTCATAAAATTTATCAGATCATCTCTCTTTTAGTGTGGTTGACAGTGAAGTAGACAATGTCATAAAATCAGCCAAACTTTACTCTTCTTTTTAACTCACTGTGTACTTAATACACATTGTTAATGAGAAAAAGACTGTTAATGAGGAAAGATGTCTTTTCTGTTTCTACTAAATTAATTTGATTCCATTCAATTCAGTTCATTCATTCAACAAATATTTATTAAGCACCTACAATATGCCAGGCACTGTGCTGGGTGCTGGGGATACAACTGTGAACAAGATAGACACAGTCCCTGCCCTCAAAGGGCTTACAGTCTAGTAGTTAAACAGACAAGTACACAGGCAATTACAATGCAGTATGGTGAGTGCTGTGATGGTGACAAAACATCAAAAGGGCACCTAGCTCAGTCTCATAGGCAGGGACTGGTAGACAGTCATGGAAATCTTCCCATGACAGGTAAAATATGATTTGAATACTGAAGGATGAGCACTAGTTAGTTAGGTAAAAAGAAGACAGGAAAGTGTTATAGATTGAGAAAACAGTAAATGAAGTAAATAGCAGTGTCCCTGCTTCTGAGGTTTTTCATGGGTAGCAGAGGTTGAGTAGGGGGTGAGAGAGTTCATGGAAGAAATAAGTAAGGGTCAGGTTATAAAGTGACTCATTTGCTTTGCTCAAGAGCTTGCAATTTTTCCTGAGGGAACTCTGTGTGTGTGTGTATGTGTGTGTGCACACACATGTGTGTGTGCTCTATCAGATTTGCACTATTTAGGATTGCTCTTACTGCAGCACAGAAATTGAATGGGGGATGGGAATCTTGAGAATTGAAGCAAGGTGATCAGTCTTTCACCTTTTCCAATTTTATCTTCCATGATATCACACCCATTTCTCTCCAGCCCTTCCTGTTGCATACACTCTTTAAACAGTCCATTGACAAGCTATGTATCAGGTTATCGCTCATCTATAAGGCTTTCAACATCTATGAAACTCAACTTATCCTTCAAGGCCAAACTTTCAAAATCATCTTATCTTGTGCTTTCTGCCAAGATTTTTAAGTGTTGCGATGTTTATCTATGTTGTACTTATTATTTCAAATGATCTAAGCTTTCTTTTGAACTGAGTTAATTTAATCCTTACATAACTAAAAAGGTGATTTTTGTAAATAATCATGTATAATTTTCTTCATAATTTTCAAAACTGAAAACAAAGACTAATTCTTCATATGTTTTCTACCACAAACTGATTAGTGCCTTCAAATGATTTAAACGAAAAATGGGAATGTGGAGAGAAGCTCAAGAGACACATTATCTTATGCAGCAAAATAGAGCCAAGTAAAATTTCAGTTCATAATTATGGGGTATGTTGTTATTATGACAATGATTAAATTCCCTAATTCAAACATTCCATCTTTGACAATTTAACTGCTAATGAGGCAAAGATCTGTGTAAAAAATTAGCTTACTATGCAAAAATAATAAGGGCTAACTACATTTTCCAATATGGCCTACAGTTTACTTTTACTATCCCAACTATAGTCTCATAATTTCTCAAATAATTTTTATAATGATAAGAAAAAACTTTAAGCTTTGTAAATATTGTAAGAATGTAAATATTGTTTATTCTTTTTGGTGGGTACAAAAACCACAATTTTGTACACAGAACAAGATTATAAATAATATTGATAACATGAATGACCCATAGTATCTTCTGATTCTACATTGTAGACTGATGATTTTATGTTAATGTTGTCTTCATTTTGTTCCTGGTTGTGAGACAAATGCAATCTGTGGACACTGACTCATGTGACAGAGTGAAGGTTACAGCAAACAAAATGACCAACAACTTTTATATTAAAAAAGTCTCTAAAGTTTATTACAGTGATGGCATTTATTTCAATTATTGCAATGTATTGTTCCCTAAGATGGTTAGAAAAAAGAATCGTGTTGTCTTCTACTGAATTTATGTCAGTTAAAAAGCAAGCATGTTTCAGTATTTGTTTTCTCCAAAGTAAGTGTAATTACTTCCTTTAAGTTTTTTTTTCCCCCCACAGGATTTACATGTTTGTTTATTATTTCTTGTCAGAGTATAGTGATTTGTTTTCTCAGCTGAATAGTCTTCCATTGAATATATGGGTGTTCTGGAGACACAGGTTAGCATATTCATTGACTTCTGTAACTATTTTATGCCTTGAAGTGAAGACTGAGGCTTTTCTGAGCAAGAACTTCCACACTTTGATGTGCTAACTTGCATGTCTGATTAGTTTTTAAGTTCACTCAAGTGAAATTTGTTGCTGTTGATACACCCATCCCAGCTCCCTCCCCCCCACCCCCACTACCGAAAAAAAATCTAAATTGTGAGTTTTCCTGATATAAAATCTGAGTTTGGGTTTTCGAGCTGAGCTCATGCACACGTTGCTGATGTTTGGCGCCTTAGGACGAACTTCCCGCTCTCAGCCAAAGGATTGTTTGAGCGAAGACCTGCGCTTAGCCTGTCCCTCAGGGCTGCGTTTCATTCAGTCACAAACAGTTTAATTAAGGCACTCAATTATTTTTTTGGTTTTTATGGAAGGTCCGATGCAATGACAGCCAATCCTGAACTTTGTCTAATTGTAGTTCCAGTGTGTACAGCCTTAGGGCAGTCGGGTGTCAAGACGCGACCGTTTTCACCCACACTCCCAGTGATGGATAATCTGGCTTTGTTTCTTATGGCTTCAGAAAAGGTCAGCTGGGTTGCATGCAAAGGAAACAGAAAGAATGCGGAGTGTTACAATATTTCTGTCTTTTCAGCAAAATATGACACAACAAACACCAAAATATCAATAATTAGACATCTGCATTTTTTCCCATACTCTTTTGGTCATATTAAAACTACTTTTCACAGAAAAAGGAAACTCAATGACCTGGAAGAATAAATCACTCTAGAGTTACTGGTCCTAATTAAGAACTAATTTTCTAAAATCCCGCAAGATTTTGTTTGGCAGATCTGGGTAGGACACATCTTTTAACTTGCTGCACTCCACACCCTAGTATTTCCAGTTGAACTTAGGTTTGACTTAGGTTTGACAACAATCTTTCTTCGTATCTTTTCTTTTTTCTGTTAGAAAATATCTTAACAGTTAAATGATTGTACTCTTAAAATCATGAAGAATTGTCTAAGGGACCTCTATGTAGACTATTTATAACAGATCTTCCTGTTTATAGAACACAGATCTATCCACAGATGCTTTCACTCATTCACTACAGGTGCTATAGACAGCTATAGAAAGGCAAATCAGTCACATAAATTTCATTCTATGCCTATAATGGAAGTTAAGACTCATATTTTAAGAAGCTTTAAGTGCTTAAAGGGAAGTGCACTGAAAGAGAGCATGTTTCAGTGCTTCATGAATGGTCATCACTGGGAAACTTCGCAGACTGATGTTATGGGGTCAGGTCTTTCAAATCCTCATTATATTCTTACTCTGTCATATTAGGTAGCAGGTAATAATACTACACTGAGGAGAAACAGGCAGCATTATTATTGAAATCTACTGACTGTTCATTCATGCCTTTAAATTCTTTCTGGTTGCTGAGTATTAATGTTAACTCAAGAGAAAATAAGGTAAAGGAGATAGTCCTTAAGTTTGTTGTAGTTTAGATCATAATTTTCTCATAATTCATATTGTATCTTAATTCCTTGCTGTGAATTTAAGTTTACTCAGTTCTTTTGGAAGTTCCATCCTTGTATTTATTCTGCCTTGTACCTTAAATATTAGAATGATGATATATTAAATATGAAATAAAAGTTGGATTAAAAATGTTATAATGAAAAGGTTTAATGATCATTTACCCTGATAATTTCAGAAACTTGAAGTCAAAATGGTACTGCCATATCTATGATAAACACCAAGGTCATTATTATATGCCTTCAGTGAACAATCTCAAAAATTAAAATCTATCTTTATAATCAGGAATCAGGAGACAATCTCAACAGAAACTACTCATCACTAAATTAAAACAAACCAAGCAAGATGGCAGTCTGAATTTGCTTCTTCAGATGCCTTTTCAACATTTAATATTAAGTAAAACAATCATGTTAAAAAATCTATTAGTTTTGTTTTTTTGAAGAGAGAATTTAGTATTTATTAATACTAATTAATACATAATAAAAGCATTGCGACTTTTAAGGAAGATTTGTCATAAAATCTGTTTCTTTTTTTTATTTTCTTGATTGTCTTTATAAGGAAATGAAAATATCAAAAATGGGAAGGATTCCATATCCTCTCAAGTAATCTCTCCTTCTCTGTAGATTAATGCAATTGAGTGCTGATAATTGTGCCAACTGCTTATTCTCTCTTTAAATCTTCGTGTTCTTAGTTCTCAGCATTCTTATAGTCTACCCTTAAACCTCCTGCTTCTTACATAAAATGTCATTTCTGTTCATCTTTATGTGACCTTATTGTGACTACTCAAACTACAGAACTTTCTTATAAATTTACCATATACTCTGAGTCTGGTTGGATTGTTGTGGCAATGGCTGTAAATTTATTTATGTGTTTCCTTGAGGGATAATTACTTTTAGAATAAACATTCAGATTTTGTTTTTGAAATTCTGACACTAAATATTATCTAATTATCAGTCATTTTCATAATAATGCTCTGAAGAATTTTTGAAAGGAAAAAGCCATATAATATAGGAGTACAATTAAAAATGCTTACTCTCAAATCTCTACAAGTGCATATCATTTAATTTGCTCTGAATGCTATTAAGTCTTTCCTATGAGTATGCATATCTCTGTCTAGCAATTCCCCAGGACTTTGTATTAAACTGACATATGTGAGCATTTCTAGAATTTTTCTAGATTACATTTGCTATGCTAAAGGAAACTTTAAAAATATATTTTATGAAATTCACCACAGAATGAAGTCCGAATAATTGGCTCTAAAAACTTGTCACATATTATTTTTCTGTTTAGAAAAAATTCTCTCCTCAGTTATGTAAATATTAAGATGAAATCATTACTGTAATGACTAAGAAACCTTGACCTTATCAGTTTGCTTTTCTGCTGTTAGAAAAGACATGCTCTAAACATTCTAATCTGAGTGAACTGACAATTTCATGATCAATTCTTTCCACAAAATTTGGAAAGAAAAACTTTGGGCTTGTCTATGTGCAATTGTACTCAGTCACTATTCTATTTCTAGATTATGGATAAAAGCAATTAGATCTTGATTTAAAAGAATAGTTTTGTTCTGTGCTTTAAGATACTAACACGTATTTCAGTAGCCTTTTTTGGGCTGTGCCACCTGGCCTGCAGGATCTCAGTTCACTTACCAGGGACTGAACCTGGCTGGGCCACCACTGTGAAAGCCTGGACTGCTAATCACTAGGCAGTAGGCTACCGGGGAACACTCTCAATAGCTTTTAAAAATAAATAAATACAGAAATTGAGCACATTTATCTGGCATAACTTCAGGTGTACATCTTATTCTTAGAAAAATTCTGTTGGGTTTGACTCTAGGATACCTCAGGCATTAAATGTCTCTTGCGGGTTCAAATTTTCATTTATCATTGTAACCAGAATGGCTCTTATATACAATTTCAGAAAATGGGTTTTAGAGGCCTGATTTTAAGAAAAGCAACAACAAATGCTTCCAGATCTTATTTTAAATTCATTTTCTATCATCAAAGGGAGAAAATACTGGACATTTAGAGTCTTAAAAAATGAACTTCATCCTGTGTTTCACTGAATGCCTATAATTTTTTTATTGTCACATAGTGAGAAGATGTGAGACCGATCTGGCTGACTCAAAAGCAGTTGAAATGAAAACAAAAGTCAATAAAAACTCACTGCAAGTTTTATTTTTACTGTGTCTCTCCTAAAGAAAATATGTTGCTGACATTTTTGATGGAGAAATTGCCTAAAATTTTTATTCATCTCAGTGATGTTGTGAAAATGAAAGTTGAATTTCATCTAATAAATGTGAATTGTAGTCAATATGCTGATCGTCACTCCTGCCTAAAGGTCTGGTTCAAGGACTACTGCCAGATGAACAAACATCGGGGTTTCCCTCTAAAAACATAGAAAGATGGCTAATGTAAAAGAAACCAGAAGAAGAGCTAAAACTCTCCAAGTGTTTACTATGTGCCCTGGAGATTTTATATGTATTTTCTCAGAAAACAACACACTCTTATCAAAATAGGTAACTGTCTAGGCTTTGATAATTTGAAAAAATTTTGTGCTTATTTTGTTAGCATTAGATTGTTCCAGAGAAGACAAGCCTGTTCTGTGTACAAGAAAATTCAGATCTAATTTCAAATTTCTCCCAATTTTCAAATAGAATATACTATTTAAATCATTTTACAGAGCAATTCTGGAGGTTTACTTTTGTCTTTCAAACCCTTTCAATGCAGATATCTATTGGTAACATAAAGTTTTGAACAGTACATCTGCAGCCAAAGAAAACTGAACCACTTTGCACTGAAGTTTTCAAAAATATAAAGCTCTAAATTAGAAGCAAGCAGTACCATCACTGGACAGACAGGTCACAACACTCCATTTACAGAATGCATCACCCACTCACTGTAGTGGCCCTACGTCCTACCCCTAAATTTTAATACTTTCGGTTCCATATACGTTGTAACCTTCTCTATAGGTTGCTAAATTCTGGGTATTCTGCGAGGAAGTTGGGTTAAAAGTCTGTGCACTCTTTGCCACCTTCATTCTCTTCGCTTCTGCCCTGGACTTGTAACAGAATTCTATCAAAGCCACCAGCATTGCCAAGCCCAAGCCGCCAACCAGAATGTAGAAGACGCCTGCTACGTTGCTCAGGCTCAAGGCACTCGTCTTGTCCTGGGGGGATAAAGACATCTCAGTTAACTGTGGACAGTCACATCCAGAAGGTGAAAGAACACATGAAATCCAAACAGCTAATTAAAGTCAATGTAATTTAACCTGAAATTATTTAACATGTATAAGTCACTAGTGTAACACTATGAATTTAAACATAAGGCTTATAGTTCTTGAGAGAAATGAAATTATGATGATAACCAATAAATTGTGCATAATTACATTCAATAAAATCTGTAACATTTTATCATTGTTAACTGTATAGAAAAGAGGGCTATACTTAATCATATATAAGCATAGGGTAGCAGAAGTGGGCTTATTATTGTTAAGTATGAAAATGACATGCTTAAAACCCAATTACATGAGAAGGGAAACTGTTTTCCCTTTCCTTCCATTAAAACATTTTTAATGTTTGATGTTTCTCTTGAATAAAGCTAACTTCATGTTTCCTACTTAAAGAAGTAAGGGACTTTAAGCTAGCAGTTTCACATCTTGTTCATCATGAATTCACCAAATATATGCAAATAGTGTAGGTACATGTTATTTATTCTTTTAGTCACATATGTTTGGGAAGTCTGCTGGAAAGTGGCACTTTAACATATTATATACTATTTAGAAATAACTATGTATGCAGCACATTGGTAACTTTAAAAAAATATACCAATTTTTCCATGCTCAATTGAAAAATAAGTCATTTGTGGACAGAGTTAAAACTATTTTTATCGATTTTAAAATATGATTCTATTTCACTCTAAAATGCTTAATCAGTTAATATTTTAGACATATATTCTCCAGAGCTTTTACATAAATATTATTTTATAATAAATTCAGAAATGGTTAAGCATATTATTGGAAGATATTAAAATTATAACAATTCATATGTTTCATAAATTAAATATATATTATATAAAATTATTTGAGTAGGTATTTTAGGTTGACTACCTGAAGACTGCCCTGAGGCCATCATCTTCTCAGTTGTGTGTCTTGTGCAAACTTAATTAGTTTTATTAGGAGAATGTTTAACTTAAATAAGTATTATGTACACTATATCCACTTAGCCATGATATCAACTGATTAGAGCAAAAATTTAGGATAACTTCATTTTAAAAATTAAGTACTTGTGCTTTTCTGACTTTACATAGGGGTTTGAAATAGCTTTTTCATTATTTGGCTAAGCTTGTCTCATTCCACTCTGGTTCAAAGGCAGACAGAAATGATTAAAACACAGGGAGATGCTTGAAAAGAGATCAGTTAATATTACTTTATCTCTTTCTTAAATTAATTGAAGTTTTCCTATATATGTAACTCACTTATTTAATGTTGTAGGATAGCTAATAGATTTTTTTCTTTCTACAAGAAGATACAGAAAAAATATTTCAAAAATCCTCAACCATGGCTTTCAAGCATTATGTCTTATTAATTTATGCAGGTATTTAGATTCACTGATAAACTGCTACAATTTGTTTTTTAAATGAAAACATAACTGTAACACTCTTTTCATTTTTACTCAACAGAATCAGACTTATAACTTCCTGTATTGTTCTAAAAATAATTGATATAAGATCTCTGCATGAATGAGATCTTAGAAGTTGAGGGTATTATTCATAAACATTGATTTATTAAAATAATTTTGATAGAACAGAATTGGGAAATTTAACTCTGTTTATCTGTCAGAATGAAAATATAACAGATCATCTTCAAACTAAAGTGGAATGATTGGCAAAACAGTGACAAAAGACCGAACTTCTGTATAAGAAACATTTAATATTTAAAATTTTCTTTCTGTAGAAGACTACTGACCAATTTCCCATTTCCTGTTTTGAGGATACATCAGTTCTTGAAATAACAGATTTGATGTTCTTTGCCTCCAAAACAAATAAACAAAAATCAAACCTGAAAGCACTACTGTTATTAGTGGTACGTATATTTGAGAATAATATAGGAATTTTATTTTTTTAATATATTTTTACAGTTAATTTAAGTTTATTTAAAAGCCTTAATATTGGGGAGCAGTTTGCAATTTTCTGAAAAGATAATCCCTGTGGCTTAGATCATTGCATTAGTTTCTAGTTTACATAGGTATAGAGAAACATTTAGTTTTTACTGTTTCCATATACTCTTGACAATTGCTCCCATTTACTGCTTTGTGAATACAAGAGGAGGCCCCGAACTTCAGTGACTGACCTTGCTTCCAGAGTCCTTGGGTCCACATTCACCTTTATCGTACCACCATTTGTTTTTCAGCTTGTCTAAGACGCCTGCCTCACTGAGTTTCAAAACGGCAAGGTTTACAGGAGTTCTTCACGTGGAAAATAACATAAATAACATTATATATGTTATTTTATGTTATTCAAGTAAAACTACATTAGAATCGCATGGCAAAGTGACAGAGCAGAGGCCACAGTAGGTGTTATGTCTTGTACTGTAGGCCCAGGTTTCGAATCAGACATAAAACTGGGGCCTGCTCCATCGCTTTAGGTAACAGGCACATACTGCTAGGGAGGATTTTTAAATAAAATGTATGCAATTACTGTGAATCCAAAACTATTAGCCTGGATTGGGTTTCTTCAGCATTTTCAATTTTCCCACCATAAATGTAGAGTCATTCAAAATCTAGAATCTCCTCAAAAGTGGCTATAGGTTGACAGACTTAAAAAAATAGAAGCTAGAAAGGACTGGTTTCTTGCAGGTATCATTATTCAGCTAATGGAATTTTGCTTTATGCTTTAAAAGTACGGATACTGTAAGTATCCATCATTAAATTGACTCCTCTGCCACTCTCATCCAAGACCTAATTTAAAGAGGAGGGTGATTCTGATTCAAGTGTTACTGACACAGAGCCACCTCATGCAGAGGAAAGTCCTTATAAGACAAATATGTAAATCGTTATTTTAAAGTGTAAGCCAGTGCTGATATTTTCCTTCTGAATTGCAGTATTTAACTTAAATATCACCAGAAATAATTTTCATCTATCTTAAATCTATCATATGAATATATTCTGAAGTGCAGTGACTATTTTATACTCCATAAATTCTTACCAACAAATATAGATTAGGAATAACCAAGATTTTTATAAATAGACTCTTCATACTATAAAATTTCTTTTCTTTTTTCTATCGTCCTTGAGTCCTTCAATACTAAATATTATACAAGGAGTCTGAGAGAGGAAATGTTCACTGATCAGTCAGTATGAGTGTTCTGAGGAATCTAAGAATTCTTCTTTCATTCCCATGTTAACCTCTGTGTGTAGAATGAAGGCTAAGGAGATGGATGACAAGCAGTAAAACATAGGATCTTCTGTTGTTATTACAACAACAGATATTATTATTCTGTTTTTGTGGTTGTTTGGTTTTCATTTCTTTTTGCTTTTTACAAACAAAGAGAGACTGCTTGCATTCCTCTTGACATTTTTAAGGCTGCCACGATCATTTTGTCTGGCTGTATCACCTAATGCCTCACTTCTAGGAAATGTTGGATCCATTTGGAGAAACATAGTATATATCTATTTGGTTACAAGGGAATTAATTCCACAAACCTATCTACACAACTAGGTAATGCACTAATAATGATGCTGATGATGATTCTTAACACTTACTGAGCACTTACTGTGTACCAAAGGACTATTAAAAGTATTTTACGTGTTTAGTTGCTATTATCACCTGTATTTTACAAATGAGGAAATCAAAACACAGAAAGGTTAACTCATCTAGGCACATCTAGGAAAGAGCTGAATCAGGGTTTGTAATGGTCTACTTTCATAGCCTGTGTAATTAAAAATATTAACAACAGAAGACCCAAGAAATAGGAATTTCTGGTTTGTTGAGTTTTCTGATTAACAGTTAAACTAAAATTCACTTTTTAAAGGTATTGTTGGTTCTGAAAAAAGTTTCTAAAGTATGTTTTTCTTTTCAGTTATATGGTTTTTTTATTCAATTTAATTTTTGTATCAATGTTAAAAGATCTTATAAGGTTTATTGTTCAATTTAAAAATATGCAATTGCCACATTCCTAGAATATTATATTACTTTTTTTGTATTAAAATCTAACGTTAGCATGATTTAAAACTTTGTACTAAAAACTGAGTTTGGGGGTAAGGTGAGGTGAAGATTATGAATAACTGGAGTCCTTGGTTAGCCCCAGTTAATCTAGATTTTCCTATCTATAACCTCCCCACCTCCACATACATCTGCTGCTTCCATTTATTAAGTGATTGTTATAAAACCACACCTGCGTGTTGGTTGGTGAACTGTGAACTTCGAGAATAGAAGACATATGTCATTCATCTTTGTGAAATATTTACAAGAGTATATGACTCAGGTTAGGTGCTCTGTAAAATTATTACATTTGAATTATTTTGAATCCAGGACAAGCACTTTTTAAAACTGATATTAAGGTTTTTTTGTTCATCAAGCTAGCCTACTAAAGCCTTTTAAACACATGTACAGAGTACATTATTGGAGTAGAAAATGGCAACCCATTCCAGTGTTCTTGGCTGGAAAATCCCACAGACAAAGGAGCTGGCAGGCTACAGTCCTTGGGGGCACAAGGAGTTGGACATCACTTAAGCGACTGAGCACTCAAGCATAGAGTATGTTATATTAGCCCACATTGCACTTCTTGAATGAGTTGTGGTGGGAAGAGGAAGATTTAATGCTGAAAAGAGAAGGAAACTGAAAGCAGTTTCCTTAAAGTTTCTTATAGAAGGGAAGCTGAACGCAAAACTATGGGTTAAATGAAGACTGCCTTTGACTTACCTCTCTCCCTTCCTAAGGTATCATTTTTCCTATCTGCTTCATTTTTCCCTTCCCTCTTTGTCCTTTCTGTTATTCACTCCAGTAATCTGGTTTTATAGGATAAAATTAGATTAGAATTTTGAGTATAAGATATTTATCAATAACCAAACTTAATGGTCAAGTGGTGGAATGTCAGACACTGAGCAAGGAATTCATTACTAGGAGAGTCCTTCTCTAAGGGTAAGCTTTCCTGATTGATCTTTGTTTAATACATTTTTTCCTGCTTATGAATGCATGTTTTCCATAATAATTTCTTTATTATTGCATTGGTTTCCATGGCTGTGGATAAGGCCATTTGCAAGTATAACATATTATGTGATTTACTATACTCCTAAAGAACTCATTATTTGGTAATCACATTTACAAAATGGCTTTAATATAAATATCTATATCTATGACTATGCCTATTTTTATATGTATATGTTATATATATGAGGAGAATAAAGTATAAAACAAGCAAAAATTTAATAATTTTGTAGATAGTATTAGCATTATGGGTCATTAATGTTTATAAGCATTGCCAAAATTTCTAATCCTGGTTTAAACAATTCACAGAGAAATAAGGATAAAATTCTGTGTATGGTTTGTGCTCAGACTAAATCATATCAGATTAATCACAAGGGATATGTGTTAGACACTGCAGTGAAACTTATAATTTGGTTCATTGTCAGTTAGGAAATTTTTATTATTCACAAAAATGAGTATGGTTTTCTTATGATCATAAAAATGGCCATAGCACAATAACATTCAAATGAGTAATTTTTCAAACAAACAAATTCATCCTCTCCCAAATCATGCCTTTCCACTTTATTTCATTTTATATATCAGACTTTTTTCCTTATTTCTTTTGTGGAGCCGCCGGTTGAGGGCTACTTTGGTCATGTTCTGGGAATGGCTATCAGTTGAGCTGATTATTTTGTAGCCATGGGGTGCAAATGGAAGCTGTCACTGTGACTCTAAGTAATTTAGTTATTGATTATATTAAATCATAAGCTCCTTGATGGAAAGCATAGTACTTTTTTTTTTTTTTTACCACAGATACTGGTGCATGGTCCAGGTAAAACACAAGTTTACTATTATGCCATTGTGTGGAAATCTGGAGATGTCTTTCCTTGTTACAGTCCTGTAAATAACAGGTGGATCATTTGGCTCCTCATTGGAACCTATTCATGTGTGATACAGCTTTCCATGCTTTTCCCCCTTCACCAGATGAGTCACTGTTAGGAAAGTTAAGTTTTTCCTACTAAGACTGTATATCTCAAAATCAGATCACATCAGATAATTTTATACTTGTGATGAGATCTCTGAATGTGTACTGTACACAATATGCATTGTAGATAAACTGACAGCATTTAATTTTCTCTTCTGCTTTGGGTTTATACTTATCGAAGCCCACAAGCCAGCATCATCTTCCAATTCAGTATTTTTCCTCCTTTTACCTTTTTCAATAAAGATCAGGCCAAATGGAAGGGGTGAGGTAAGTTCAAAAAGAAAATCAGTCAGCCAAAGAAGGTACAGAACAAAAATCAAAAAGCAGCAACTGGCTTCTCGTAGTTTACTTTGATTCTAAGTTAGGTCAGACCATTTAAAATATCACCTTTTAAAATAGATGCAGAATTATTGTTGTTCAGTTACCCAGTTGTGTTCGAGTCTTTGTGACCCCATGGACTGCAGCATGCCAGGGCTCCCTGTCCCTCACCATCTCCTAAGGGTGGTATTATAATTACCTATTCTACTGGTGACAAATATTATATCAGTATACAACCTACTAAAATTTTTTTGTAATATGAAATCAAACTTCTTGAGGGAAAATAGAACATAATAATTAACATGCATTTTATGTCAATTTTTATAGCATTTCAGAAAATGACTTATTAGGATATGAAATAATATTTTCATATCTTAAATTTATATCTAAATAAAAATTTGGAATATTATCTTAGAGTTTATGTTTGGTAAAAGTAACAGGGGCAAGCAGTTTGATTTTTGAAAACTACAAGGTTAACTTCTTTAGATGACAAATATTTACTTGGTGTCCATTATGTACCAAACAATGTGTTGGATGCAAATAGTTTAAATTCAGTTGAGCTATCCAATCACTTATTTAAATAAATTAAAATGACTTTTGTTATATAGATTTTTTCCATTATGTGTACACTTCTGCTTCTGTTTGCTTATTTTTCTGTGGAAAGAGCCTTTAATGTACACTAAAACAGGAATTCTTTATTTACTTTTATGGAAAACTTTATATGTTAAGCAATATTATACTTTGTTTGTATTTGTGACAAAAACTATAAATTTGCAAACAATTTCTTTTTCTAACCGAATAGAATATCTTCAATTTTGTTTTCTCTGGTTCTATTAGAGTACATTTTCTTACATTTCTAATTTGCATAGAGGAGAGATTGTTATTGTAAATGAGTAATTTTATGTTTATATGTGTATATATGTATGTATTTATATTTTATGAAAATGATCGAAATGTTCTAGGCAAGTTGGGGCACCAAAATACAAAAGAGTTAACACTCCTAAGGATAACAAACAGTTGGTGTCCTGTATGGAAGTGCTTTAAAGGGGAATCATCTCAGAAGAACCCTGATGACTCTCTAGGGGACTCATATTCTCCCTCAGGATAGTAGATGAATGATGAGAATTGTGTCCACACCATTTTGTTTTTTTGTCTTCTTTCATACCTCCTTCTATTGCCAAAATAATCATTTGGCAAAGTTTATTCTTTCTCTTCCTGCAACAGGGCTGGCAGGATGCACAAGGGAGCTGAATTTGAGACTTTTCAGATCAGGATCAAGGGGGAAGTTAGCAGCATTGAAAAAGGGTGAGGTTAGCAGTTTCCTTGACAGATACTCCTTTTCTAAAAAAATAATTATTTTAATTGGAGGATAATTACTTTAAAAATTTGCAATAGCTTTACATTGCTATATGTAAAATAGACAGATGCTTCTTTTAAATAGAGCTTTGGGCTTGGTGGCCAGCCAAGTGAGAGAATTTGTAGCCCAGGGAAGAACCTGAAGAAGAGCAGGGCTTCTTGTTTCGGGCAGTACTCGAGAATTTAAAAGAAAGACAAGAATGTATACTTTAAAATGTTCAGTGTTCTTACATACCAATTGAAGATATGTAAGGAAAGAAATTCAGTCAGAATATTCCCATCTCTAGATTGCTTTAAGTCTATCTACAGTGAAGAAGAGCTCTGAAACACTGGTTAATAATTTCTGCTAACTGTATAACTTTTTTAAAAAGATACTGCTTAGAAATAAAAATAAAACATTATTTTATGAAGCTGGAAATATGACATGGATGCAGTAAAGATAAAGCTGAGTTAGTCTTGTTTTTACAATCCGATCTTTCTTTAGTTTGATTCATTTATGGAAGGCAGAAGCATATAGTTCATAATTTCTTTTGCTTTGTTATGTAATTTGCTATTTAATGGAAGCCTGACAGTTTTACATGGAGAAATGTCTTTCTGGAAGGTACCTGGTCTAGGTGAGGCTAGATTATTGGTATTATTCAAAGCTATTTTGTGGCAGCTCTGTTGAAGAAAACAAGACAGATTGACCCTTTCTGTTCTCTCTCCTCATCACTTTCAAAAACCTGCTTTCTAAAACCAAGGTTCCTAGGACTATGTCTGATCTGTAACCTCTTCCAAACCGGAGGTTTAAGTGACAGTTTTAGTTAGATTTGTTAGTGGGTCCCCAAATTGTTATTGCTTGCAAATATTTTTGCTTTGACAGTAATTGCATACTTCAGGTTGTGAAGAGATTTGACTGGCAATTCCCATGGTATTCAGAGGTCTGAATTGCGTCTCCTAGCAGATGCACCTATTACTTCACACACTGTTACCCGCTCTTGGTGACATTGAGGCTAACCTTGGAGTCACCTCCCCCGCTGCCACATTCTCCTTTGTCGTACCACCATTTGTTTTTCAATTTGTCCAAGAGGCCTTGTTCATTCAGTTTTAAAACTGCGAGGTTAACAGCATTTCTTGAAACGATAAAACATATCTTGTAAGAAACTGCACAGCTGTTAAGATGTTAGAAGGAATGAGGGTTTAAGCTCTTTTATAAGCTTCTCCCAGATGCTAAATAAACCTCTCATTTTGTCATCCTGCAGCCCCTTCTACCAGGCAATTGTAATTTCCTTCAAAGTATATTAAACCTATGATATTTGGTGCTATTCACTTTCACAGTTCATCTATTATCAAGTAACTGACATCAACATCAACCAATTACATGAATTTTCTTTTTTTCAAAACAGTAATAAACTTAAATTTACTAGTAACTGAGAAAGATTGTGTCTTGAATTCCCTTGCTCCTAGAATGTCAATGACTAATAGGAAAAAATGAAAATACATTCCAAGAAGGAAAAATATAATTGCATAAATCAACAAATCTGCAACTAATTTTTGTGTACTGACTTCCTAACAAAGAGTATGGCTTAACTATTATTCCTTTTATTATTTGTATTGGTTCAGTTTTCTGGTCTGGAAGTCATAGGATGATGGTCAAAAGAACAGTAGTAGCAGCTCTCAGGGAAATTATATTGAATTCTGTGTTGATTTTTAAAGTCACTAGATGCTATTTAGAAAACAGGATCATACATCCAACTTGATTGTTTAAATTAGATAATTAAACCCCAGGAAAATGTGCTTCATGTGATATGGGCAAACAAACACTAGATTAGATTTCTTCCGTGTGTATCTCTATAAGGGATAAGGGTGGCATATTCTAATTATTCTCTAAGAGGATTAAAAAAATGTGTTATGGGTTTTGCTTCCCATGTACTTGGTTTCCTTCTTGCTTTCAAGGTACAGGTTTTAACTGAACCATTAACTTAAAAAAAAAGTTTTCCCAGCATTTAATGAAATGTCTGTTAAATCTAGTGAGTGGCTTACATACTGAGAGACTTTGGGCTCAGTTTGTGCCATTCTGTTTGATAATTGCCCAGTTTGGTGATTGATTACTAATAAATTAATCATAATTATATTTAATACTTAATTTATTATTATACTTAATAATTAATTAATAAAATAAAAACAACCTCATAGTAATGGATAGCATTTCAACATTGATTTGCAAGTGAAATATTTAATTAATAAAATGCATTGTTTCACCACAAATCAGCCTATTAAAATATTTATTCTCTTAAAATGTGTTTGTAATATTTCAGGTAAATTATGTCCATTTTCCAGTGTTGTAATGGTCTGATCCACTTGGAGAGTAAATATTTCCCATGAGTAAACCACATGCTTTGAGAGGATGAACACTTTCTAAGAGTTAGATTGCCATTTACTAAATGATAATTAAATAGTTAGCTATTCCCACACTCCAAAGTAAGTCCCACGCTAGTGGTGTGAAATAAGTAATATACTTCCTGAAGTGAAGAGTTATCAGTTTAATCAGCAAAAGAACCAGACTGAAATGTAGGAATAAATGAAAACTCAGTGTGGCTAGAGATATCTATTTTTAAAAAAATGCTGTTAGGAGAAAAGAATTGTTTAATTTGTTTTCCACAGAAGTTAAATTTGTCTTTCAGTGAGTTGAAACTAACAAAAGTTTTCTATTTTGGATAAAATTGTTTTTATAAACTATTTTATTTTAGTCTTAAACATTTCTATCAGATTCTTTTTCAGTAAAGTGCTATCCCAATTATTTTATATGTTGGTTTAGACCACTCCTTTGATAAAACTGTAATCATTTCATGAGAGGGTTATTTAACAGGGTTATTAGCCATATCCAAAAACAGTTTCACAGCACAATAAAACAAAAAAGCAAAATTAAAAAATGGATAAGGAAAAAAAGCTTTATGTTGAGAAAATTGTTTGGAATAAAGCTTCCTACAAAGTTATTCTAAGACATTGTCTTTCTAATAACATCTAATAGGCCATGTAAAAACAGCTCAGTTTCACACTGCTATCCATATATGTGCAAGTATGTATATCTATATTAGTCAATATAACACTCTTGACCAGTAGGTTAAGTCACTGCCCAGTTCACAATTAATCCACATTTTCCTTTGGTTCCTAAATAGAATTCACTTAATATGATCACATGTAAAATGTACTTTCCATAAATGAAGGAACTTTGTAATGAATATTTAAGGACAATCTTTAGGATTTTGAGGACTTCCCTGATGGCTCAGATAGTAAAGCATCTGCCTACAATGCAGGAGACCTGGGTTTGATCCCTGGTTCAGGAAGATTCCCTGGAGAAGGAAATGGCAACCCACTCTAGTACTCTTGCCTGGAAAATCCCAGGAATGGGGGAGCCTGGAAAGCTACAGTCCATGAGGTTCCAGAGTTGGACATGACTTCACTTTCACTTTCACTTTAGGATTTCAAAATTTCTTTGCCTTTTAAAAAGGCTTGCTATTTTCTGTAATTGTCTGACTAAAGATGTAATTTCTTTGTGTAATCAGTTTAGGTCTAAAGGTTTCCTTAGATTGCTATTTATAATACAGCACAAATCACATCTGTAAGGACCATTTGAACATCTGCTCTACTTTATGGAATGCATCACTTTTACGTATTATTAACAAGAGTCATCAACTGACTTTTAAAATATACATAAAGTTACTTATGATGGTCTATAGTCCCTGGGGTCACAAAGAATTGGACACAACTGAGCATGCACACACCTAAAGTTACTTTACTCAGTTTTCTAGATTAGATTAAAAATCATTTTTTATCCAGGTAAAAAGGGAAAGGAACACTGAAGACATAATTACAAGCAAGCCTAAGGAACTCAGAAGGAGTCAGGAAAATAAAGGACATAGAAAGCAGATCCTTGCTGCAGCACATTTTACTATTGTTTGAAATTCCCTTCATACATTTCAGACATAGATTTTAAAATCTATGTCAACAAACTAAAATTGATGATGACAATATTCTTGTCCTGATTAAGCGTTAGAGAAGTTGCAATAATGATCTGCCAAGCAGATAAGAAAAAAGAAAAATATTGAGGGTTATTTTTTATATTAATTATTCCCTTCATTCTATTAAATGCAGCTTTTATAGAATAAAAAAATGAAATAAATTGCTTTTTAAAAATTGAAAGAGAGGAAGAAATAACAAGTGATCACATTTTTTTGCTAGAGATGTAAACCACATTTGAGAGCCCAAGTATGTTGACCATGACTGTTTATTATAGACTACAACAAGAGCTATGTAACATACCTATTTGCCTTGTCCTTTTATGACTTAGTAGAATCCTAGGTAAGAAAAACTCCTCTCCAAATAGGCTTTTCATGGTGGTGAGATGATGGGGAACACAATTCAGGGTTGAAACAAAAATGCTCACCCAGTCGTATTCTAGGAACTCTGGAAAATTTTCAAGGGTTTTTATTCCTGAATTGTTGTTCAATTGAGTTTGAGATTATGAAATCTATCTCTCATTGCCCAACCTTAACAAAAATGGGGTCCATTTTTGTTAACTACACAAAAGCTATAGAATGGGAAATAACAGACTTAAACTTTTTCCATTTATTAATTTTATATAAATTAATTTAATGCAAATTAAGATTTTCTTGTTGAATGCATACTTAATTCAGGCTCAGATATTTATATTTTCCTCTCTATCCTCCTATAAGTAATTTATTATTAACCTATAGATTTAGATATTCTTTTATGCTTACTTTATGCCTTACTCATTGTATTTACTTCTAAACCATAATTCTTATAGTTTATTTTTTTTCTGTTAGTGAGATATTAACATTCATATAGAGAAAACTTGAAAGATTTGTATAATAAAGTACTAATGTTTTCCTGGATTTGATAATATTATCATAAAGGACCAATATACAAGCTTTAGATATAGTAATTGTTTGTACATAAGAAATTTAGGGTATATATAATTTATAA